>JAHFZB010000847.1:0-25000 GCA_036884735.1 Huso huso
GAACTGCTCATTCACTTGTGTTCAGAACAGTGCATGTGGAAGAATGCTGTACAATAACCTTTGTCTCTCTTCTCTTTCTTTCTTTAGCTTCTAAAGTAGATGAAGGAGAACACGACTCCACTCTATCACCCCAGTGCAAAAACGCTTCTAGAGGCAAACCACAGTGCAAGAAACACAGAGAAACAACACCCCAAGAAGAAAATGTGAAGACATTGAGAACTCACTCAGTTACAATTCCTTCTTTACAAGACAGACACCCACTTACTGTGGAGAGTACAGAGACGGCACATTCTGTATGTTTTAACAATTCTGAAACCCAGGGCAACTTGAAGAACTTACCTCATTCTATTAAAGGTGGGAAGAGTTCCTGTCAATTAGATGTTCCTAAAACTCACAACGGAAATCCCACAGGAGGGACTCCATGTTCCTGGGCTGATTGTGGGAAGAGTTTCAATCATATATCACTGCTTAAAAGACACCAGTGCATTCACACAGGAGAGAAACCTTCTCACATACAGACCAGTGATAAGAGTTTTACACAGTTAGGAAATCTTCATTCACACCAGCACATTCACATAGGAGAGAAACCTTATCACTGTACTGAGTGTGGGAAGAGATTAAGTAACTTAGGAAACCTTAAAATCCACCAGCGCATTCACACAGGAGAGAAACCTTATCACTGTTCTGAGTGTGGGAAGATATTCAGTGACTTAGGATCCCTTAAAAGGCACCAGCGCATTCACACAGGAGAGAAACGTTATCACTGTGCTGTTTGTGGGAAGAGATTCAGTCAGTTAGGAAACCGCACAAGACACCATAACATTCACACATATGTGTAATCCTATCCCTGCACTTAGTGTGAAGAAGTTAAGTCAGTTGCAGGCTCTTACAGGACTTGAGAACATTCTCAGAAATGCAGACACTTGGGGACACCTAAACAACAGGAGTGCATTCGACTAAATACAGAAATATTAACTGAAAACAAAAGAATAAACTTGCTTGATAAATAGGGTCACCCCTAATCACAATCTGTTCAGATCAAAAACTCACCAAAATCTGTGTTCATCATGTTGTTGAGCATTCTGATTGTGTTACATCACATTAGTAATATATTAAATAGATTGTTATCATGAGTGCAAGTTTCTCTTTTTTTCCTCCTGCATTGCTCAGCCTCTTGCAGTGTGTTGTGTGGAATCTTCCCTGATACCATGGTGAATCTGTGGTACCTCAAGATGCAGCACAGTATACCACAGTTATCATGCGGGCAGCTTGAAGTGGAAAATCAATACTGTTTCCAGCAGGGTGCGCCAGAGACCTTTTAGCACTTTAATGGGCTGCATACCATTGCTTCTTAACAAGGTGATTTCTGCTCCTGATGTGTTGAATACTCCCCTCTCTCTCTCTGGGGGACTCTATTAAACAAACAGGCACAAGGTATTTAGAAATCACAGCTTTATTACATCAGCTTAGATTCTCTCGTGTACCAGTTCTCTGTGCATGGAAACAACATTTTCATGAGCCATCTGCAAAAACAGCACAAGAACTTTACACATGGCTAATTTATATAGCAACCCCCACCTTTCCCCTTCATTTACATGACGTCTGATGAAAGCCAGGTTTTCTCAAGTAAAATAAACTGAGCGAATGGGAACCCGAAAAAGCATTTTGCACAAGACATTTTTATTAAGCAATTCCAGTGGTTTGCAGAAGTATTCACCCCCCTGCAAAGTTTTCACATTTTGTTGGCACCTGAGCGTACTCCACGACGCTTTCAAATTAGACTTTACATGTAGAATCTACACAAACTACTCCACATTGATAAAGTTAAAGGTCACAAAATTAGTGAAATAGTTTTAGCCTGTATGTACTCAAAGTGGTTTAACTTGTAGATAATTACATTCAGGCATATAAAGACTTTCAAGCTGCAACTCACATAGTGAACCAACAAAGCAACCATGAAGACCAAGGAGCTTTCGAAACAAGTCAGGGATAAAGTGGTAGAGAGGCACAGAGAAGGGTACAAGAACATTTCAAAGGCTCTGATTATCCCTCTCAGCACAGTGAAGGCCATCATTAAGAAGTGGAAGATGCATCATACCACCCAGACACTACCCAGATCAGGTCGCCCTCCCAAACTGAGCAGCTGGACAAGCAGGAAACTGGTTCGGGATGTCACTGAAGCCACCAATGACCTTGAGAGATCTGCAAAGTTCTGTGTCTAAGGTGGGGGTCAGCATTCACACATCAACAATAAGCCAGTCCCTACACAAAGCTGGCCTGTATGGATGGGTGGCAAGAAAGAAGCCATTACTCAAAAAGCAATTGAACTACTGGTGACACATTTGCTTTTTATATTTCCATATTTCAGCACATGCATCAGTGATGTGATATCCATCAAAGTTCCTTTGAAATGCACAATCAGGTGTTCAGTGGGAGCAGTGGTCACGCTTCATTTGAAGTGCTGCTTGTTTAGTCTATTAACTGTTAGCAACGAGCTCATTAAAACTATCAAACATTGTTCATTGTGTTCTTAATGGTTGGTTAATTAAAAAGTAACCTATTTATGTACTAATAATGTCATATTATTGGAATTGGAAGAGGTTTGTTTAAAGGAACTATTGAAGCTAGTACTGTAGTAATGTTTAGCAGTGAGATCAGGTTTGGTTTTATTACCGTATACTCACTAGGAATTGACGCATGCGCTTATACTTGAGTATGTGCTGTTTTCTGTGCAGGTGCAGTTACTCCTTTGGTTTCATATAGAAGCTTATCCACCTGCATTTGAGTGTAATGCAAGGTGTGGAGGCTCACATGTTCATATATTGAATTACAAGTTAAACACCATATTTATTCTTTCTCTTTGAATTCCAAATGTTGTAAGACGGATAAGGGTGTCTGCTAAGAAATAAATAAATAATAATCTTTTTAGCTTGTAATAATATAATAATAATATCTTTATTTTTATATAGCACCTTTCATAGTGGACCACCATCTCACAGTGCTTTACAGAGGTAGGCTGTGAACTGTGCATTATATGCAGAGTCACTTACAATAGGGCATTGATTTAATAATATAAGAAAAGTTATGAACAAAATCAGGGAATTTAATGCATCAATACTTTTCTAGTAGCTGACTGATCCCTGGCTTTCATCTAGTTGGCTTTTAATAAAGACATCCTAATGACTCTGCAGCAGCACCATTCTAGTGACCCATTTCAAACACTCCCAACTCTGTGAGAAGTGTCTTCTCTAATCCTTCTTTGTTCCAGGCTAAATAGATTCAGTTCCCTTGTCTGTTGATTGTCTGTTAACTCCACTGTAAAGGGATGTTGCCCAGTCGGAGGAGCACGTCAACCTCTGGGTGTAATAATAAATGTGTCAATTAGCAGACGCTGTTATCCAAAGCAACTACACAGACTAGGGAATGAACTATACACCAACAATTTCTGCTGCAGAGTCACTTCCAATAGGACCTCGGTTTTACATCTCATCCGAAGGACGGAGCACAAGGAGGTTAAGTAACTTACTGTGAGAAGATGTGTCTCCTAACCTCTGTCCTAAGTCTGTCTCCACTCAGTTTATAACTGTGTACTCTAGTCCTGGTCTCTCTGCTGTGCTTAAAAGAGTGACTACAGTTAACTCCAACTTTTTAAAAGCTTTTTAGTCTCCTCTAGTCTTTTTTTGTTCCAGACTGAATTGATTTAGTTCCCTCAACTGTGCTCTCATCATATTTAGGGTTGGTTGAGTGTACAAGGAAAACAACTGACTCTGGAGAGGAGTTACCAATCAATGCCAGCACACTGTAGATCCAGAATTCAGAACACAGAACCAGGGAGGACATTCGGCCCATCAGTGCAGCAGCTGATTGATCTCAAACCTGTTAAGTCGGGTCTTAAAGGATCCCAGCCCTAACAACATGACTTGGTAACCCATTCCATCCCCTCACCACACTCTGTGAGAAGGTGTCTCCTACCCTCCGTCCTATAGCTATCCACACTTAATTTCCAACAGTGCCCTCTGACCCTGGTGTCAGTGCTATGCTTGAGGTATTAGTTTGGGTTAACTTTGTCAACACCTTTCAAGTTTTTAAAGACTTCAGTCAAGTCCGCCTAATTGTTCTGTGTTCAAGCTAAACAAATTCAGTACCCTCTTCACAGCTCGTTCCTTTAAGCCCCGGGATTAGTCTTCACCTTTATGATTGCATCCCTGTTGCTGGTAGAAATGAGTCTATCACAACACCAAGGTCTTTCTCTCACACCCACTGTGTATTTCAATCCTACTTTTTTCCTTCTAAAAAGAGACTTGGTAATACATTTGTGAAATGTTTCAATAAGAAACATGCACTCCACACCGTACAGCAGCTGACTGATTTGCTAATGAAAGAAGCAGCTCAACCACAACACCTGGTATAATGAACATGTTTGTGAGCCAGGTGTTTGCAGTACTGTACTGTAGATATGAAATTCCAGAGAATGCTTCATTTTGCATGACTGATAACTAATCATTCTATTGCCTTTAATACTGTATATGGGGCCACCTGTCTGCACCTGCTGATCCCAGCACTGATCCTGCTCTGTGTTAAGAGAACAATGGAGATCACTGACACTGACACTGTGTCAATAGATTTGGATCATAGGGTATAGAGGAAATAGTTTTCAAGTGAAGTATGGAAATTTGGAAGAGGAGGGCATCACACAGTATCACAGTGTAGAGAAAGAAAGGGTCCTTGATGAGGGTTTAGTGGTGAAGGAGTGCATTTGCCTGGGAGAGGGTATAAAACAGAGCAGGGTGGAGGGACCAGAGCAGCTGAAGAGTGGAAAAGCCATTCTCCTCTCGGTCCTGACAGCATGTCTTCTGTCAGGGGCTGGTAAGACTGCCTTTCTCCTGAGTAACATGGGGAGGGAGGGAGGGATTGCATTGATTGCCTTCAACCTAAAATAAATGGGGGAAGAGATGGCATTGACTGACTTTCATCAGAATAACAGAAGGGTAGGGAGATAGCAGACAGTCTTCCATGAGATAACATAGTGGAGAAGGCAGGCTTTTCCTCAATGCTGCATCATTGAATAATCAACTTACCATAAGAATATCCTTCTGTGTTCTTAATTTGTACATTGCCATTTAAAAGAATGATTCCACCCCCTCCATTTCCTCTGTGTGCAGATGCAAGGAGCCTCCTTGAGGACTCTGAAGAGCTGGGAGATGATGATTACCAGGCCAGCAAGAGAGAACTGGGTAAGATCCATTCTTCCAGAACTCAATCCTATATTCTCAACACAGAGGTTTGTCTACTTGTCTTGGGGATTGATTTGATGAGCCTGTACTCCACTAGAATAAGACACAGCATTTAAAGAACTTGAAAACTCCCATGTGTTGCATCAACCACCTCCCACCATGGGGACCCCTTATTAAGAGGCTGCTTCAGACCAGAAGGATTCCCTGGTACTGTAAAATGCAGCTGTGGCTTATCCATGTGAATAGCCAAATCAACTCGTCGTTTCTTATCATTTATAAGAACTTATTAGAAATGAAACAGTCATCAACAGTAAATATTTAAATATATTGGGGGGGGAAAACAAATCAAGGTTTGCATTTGAAATTTCCCTTCGAGTCGATCTTGCCTCCTTCTCATCTCTTCAATAAACCATTGCAGGGTGTGAATAAAATACACTGAGATTTTAAAATGTTCATTCAGTTTGATTTACCTTTTTCACAAAATATACATATCCTTGAAACATATAGACCTGCTCTTTCATTTATTGTGCTAATATTCAAACCACTTTTTATACAGCAGATTTAATATAATAATTTATTTAAGAGATATTAAAAATACAAACTGATTTATTACAATTCCTTGCCTTATATAATATGTGGCACTTTAAAGTGGTTTATTTATATAATATTAATTCAACTATTCTACACTGTTGCAGTTATTAACAAAAGTGCAGAATTTTATGACCATAATTACATGTTTTCAATACAGATACAAAAATCTTAATAAAATTTAAAAAAATCCCAGTTTTCCTAATCGGTTCGTTTGCATTCTCCATTCCATGCTGTCATTCCTTTCATAGCACTGGATACAACACAGGACTGCTCTCATTAAAAATGTAACCACAGCCTGTGTTTACAGATCTCAGCAACACTTTGGAAGACTCAGAGGAGCAAGAAGGAGCACTGGAGAACAAGAGAGCGCTGGGTAAGAGAGAAAGAAAGAAAGAAAGAAAGAGAGAAAAGAAAGAGAGAAAGAAAGAGCAAAAGAGAGAGAAAGAAAGAAAGAAAGAGAGAAAGAAAGAAAGAAAGAAAGAGAGAAAGAAAGAGCAAAAGAGAGAGAAAGAAAGAAAGAAACAAACAAACAGAAAGAAAGAAAGAAAGAGAAACAAACAGAAAGAAAGAAAGAAAGAAAGAAAGAAAGAAACAGAAAGAAAGAAAGAAAGAGAGAGAGAAAGAAAGAGAAACAAACAGAAAGAAAGAAAGAAAGAGAGAGAGAAAGAAAGAAAGAAATAAACAGATAGAAAGAAAGAGAAACAAACAGAAAGAAAGAAAGAAAGAAAGAAAGAAAGAAAGAAAGAAAGAAAAAAAAGAAAGAAAGAGAAACAAACAGAAAGAAAGAAAGAAAGAAAGAGAGAGAAAGAAAGAAAGAAAGAAAGAAAGAGAGAGAAAGAAAGAAATAAACAGAAAGAAAGAAAGAGAAACAAACAGAAAGAAAGAAAGAAAGAAAAGAGAGAGAAAGAAAGAAAGAAAAGAGAGAGAAAGAAAGAAATAAACAGAAAGAAAGAAAGAGAAACAAACAGAAAGAAAGAAAGAAAGAAAGAGAGAAAGAAAGAAAGAAAGAGAGAGAGAGAAAGAAAGAAAGAAAGAAAGAAAGAAAGAAACAGAAAGAAAGAAAGAGAGAGAGAAAAAAAGAGAAACAAACAGAAAGAAAGAAAGAAAGAGAGAGAAAGAAAGAAAGAAAGAAATAAACAGAAAGAAAGAAAGAGAAACAAACAGAAAGAAAGAAAGAAAGAAAGAAAGAAAGAAAGAAAGTTTCTTATTTGCAGGATTTAAGTTAAGCAATGACAAAAAAGCACAGTCCTGGGCAGACCACACAATTTGTTTAGAAACCCAACCTGACTAATCATCGCTAATCATGCATAACATCAAGGGCTACTGTATATCCAGAAATCTCATGCTTAAACCTCACAGCTCTGCATTGCAATGTAATGGGGAACTCTCTGCCTCCCTGTGTTGAGTGTCCTATGAAGCTGTGCACTGCAGTCGAGGGAATCCTTCATTGCTTCATGAAGCTCTCTTCTCCCTGTTCCAGAGGCAGAGGATTCAGGTGACAGTGATGCTGAACTGGACAGTGATGGACTCAAAGGAGAGCGGGAGTTGGGTGAGTCCTTTGAAAAGCACGTCTGGGTAGTGTGTGGGTACAACGTTAAACCTTCAAGAGGAACACATTGTGAATTACAGATGATAGACTTAAGGCCAAACCCCAGTGAATCTGAGCACATTTAGCTGCTGTTTCTCTACTGGCACTAACACAAAGTGCCCAGATCTGTTTCCTAATGTACGTCTAACTGTATAAACCTATTTCTGTTTTACCTGATAGGAGACAATATGATGGAGAAAAGAGCTGACAGTGAGTACAGACGGCCTATAGCTTCTTCTGTTGAGTGTGTTTCTGTCTCTCTGTCTGTCTGTCTGTCTGTCTGTCTGTTACACTGATGCGGAAGAGGAAAACACAAAGCTTGAGGGATATACACTTTGAAAATATTTCACCTGTTTGCATTTAACATGTGCATTTAAATGTGTTGATGCAGCACCTTTAATAAGACGTATTGTATTAATTGATCACCTTAAATGTCAGTAAGAAGGATCGCCCAACTGAGATATAATAACTTGACTAAAAGGTTGTCCTGTTCCTTTACCTTTTTATCAATCAATATTTATTTTATATAGCGCCTTTCATAGTTGACCACAGTTGTTTTGTGCATAAGTCTGTGTGATTCTTTTCATATGTAATGCAGACTGAAATATCTTTCTGTTAGTAAGTGCCATCACCATCTAGTGCATAGCAGTGAATTGAAAGCAGAAGGAAGCGTGATCCAGTCACTGGCTCTTCTATAAAGACACTTTGACTGATCCAGCCTACATTATGTACATATATCTAAGACAGGCAACTAGAACTGAAGAGAAGCTCCTGAACTCAGGTGAAAACATTGTAACACACACTCTAACAAAATGAAATCTGAAGCTCCTTACTGTTCAGCAATCTTCTTTAATGTACATTGAAATCCTAATCCAAATTTGGAGAGTTCCTCAACATGGTCTGTGTTTAAATAGAAGGGATGCAACCTACTGTGTTTAATGATCTTCACGTGCTTTCTGTCTCCTGAAGTGGATTCTGAAGTGGTCCTGACACAGTCCATGGTAGTGAAGAAGGATGCCCTGTCCAAAAGATACTACAGAAGTAAGTGTGTGTCTCTCTGGAGCTGGCTCCTGGTTTGGGTGAACTGCATGGATTGTAGACTGAAGGTCAATTGATTGAAGACATTGAGAAACACTTCAGTATTACAACATATTCTACCATGGAGTGGTTTCATAGTTGTGGACAGACTGGAGGAAACACTTTGAAATGTGCCCCTTGGTGTCTTCATTAAGCCTGTAACAGCTATCAAAATCAACTGATATTCTCAGAGGAACAGAAAACATTCCAGTAAATGGAACTCAAACATGAATATAAAGTGAACTATTAAATCCAATAACCACTGTTTCTGTTTTTCTTTTTCTTTGGAACAGCTTACTGTTGTAAGTATTTTATTTTATTATGGTACATTAATATGTAGAAATGAATTGTATATATTTTTAAATTGTATTTAATGGTGTATGTTTATTTCATTTCCAGATTATAGCATCTGTGCTCATGGTAAGTGTGAATCTGATATTTTAATAAAAATGTGACTGTACACTACAATACAATACACATGTACTGTGCGCTTCACAAGAAATGAATACATGTTAACAATGGGGCCTCCTGCAGCTGATGTTGAGAATATGGAATGGGGTATTATTGTATAATAGTATGAATTAGCTGCTCTTAATAAGAAATGCCATCTTTATTTAATACATACTCACACAGTGAGGTGTTCTGTATACTGTGGGAGGGGATATAAAGAAGGAGCCCTGTCTTTGGATTTTGCCAATAATAGAAATGTACAAATAGAGAGACACTCCTTTGAAATATATAGCTCTCTAATACACTACTGAGGCCCCATTCTTGTATAAAGCAGCCACTGCAGTGACTTCAAATGGACTGAACTCAATATATCACTTGTATCTTTCACAGTAAGGTACAGATGCTACTATGGTAAGTAAATGGATTCTACTTTATTTTATGCAGCAATCAGTGGGTTTTATTTATTATTTTCAATCAGGGCATGAATTGTTTATCAGTGTAGCTTTGCTGAGAGGCTTCAGTGACACAGTGACTAGAGTGCAGAGCTGCAGTGTGGAAGGTAGTGGGTTTGAGCAGTTTAGTGGTTAGTGCTGGGCTGTAGTATAGGAGTTAATGGGTTTGATAGCTCAGTGTTTAGAGAAAGTGGTGCCCTGCAGAGTGGAAGGCAATGTGCATGCTTGTGGATCTGAGTATTACTTTTTTATTCATTAGTCTTTTAGCAGTCGCTTTTCTCCAAAGTGCCTTCGAGACTAGGGGGTGTACTATGCATCAACAACTGCTGCTGCAGTCACTTACAATAGGACTCCAGTTTTACGTTTTGACTTGCTCAGGGTCACACACAGTGAGTGAGTGGCTGAGCCGGGATGTGAACCTCCTGGTATCAAGCCCTTTTCTTTAACCACTGGGCCACTGTCCCTGAGTAGCTCAGGGGGTTGAGTTCTGGGCTACAGTGTGGAAGGCAGTGGGTTTAAGAAGCTCTGTGTTAAAAATAGACTGTTCCTAATTTTCTTTTCTTTTTTTGTGTAGCTCATCACTATCACTACTATTTCTACTACCGTCATGGGTACCGCTGCGCTCGCTGTGAGTATGCCTTATTATTTCTGTATACATTGGTTGAGGGATATATTAGAACAATTTTAAACAGAAAACCAAGTGTCATTCCATATCAGTTTAGAACATGAGGTTGACCAGGTCAAATATGGATGGAACTCCAAGAGAGACACAGAGTTGTTGGAATAAGTTTTATAACAGATGCCATCCATCATAATCCTTCAACTGGAAATATCAAGATGAGTTTATGATTCATCTTTCAACTGCATTGTCTCAAACTATTGATTGATTTGAGGTCATTCGTAACTTATTGGAAAGAGGAAAGTCTAACCTGTCTCCTGCAATCCTGAAATGTATACTTAAACTTATTACGTGTGTGTGATCTCATGCCGGAGTAACCAACTCCACAAATAATCCCAGGAGATCTGATGAATGTGTTTGCTGCTGTTTTATGGTGTGTGTACAGTAGTTCTCTGTGGGAGGTCATTATGTCAGGGTTGGCTTTGAGTTGAGAAGAAGGGTCCACTGACCTCAATCTCCTGTGGAACTTTTGTCATTTTAGTGAAACAAAATATAAAAGCAGGGGTCAAAACAAAGGAGCTTTGATCTAGGATTGCTCTGAATAAAACCTCAGAAGCATGTTTGGCATTTGAACTAGTATAGAGGGTTTCCGTGTTTTTTTATTGATAGGATTGTATTGAGAGGTTGTGGTGGCTCCACAGTTTAGCAGTTGATTCCATACCCTTTGGGATTGTGAAATTGCATGCTGAATTACACAAAGCTTTTTTCAAATTTGTAATTTAAAGAAGTGCAATACAAAGAGTGTGGAGGATGCTATCTACACATGGGAGGGAGTTCAATTCTGCAGCTCAGTGTGACACTGATTGTCTATATTATTAGACAATGCTGACCATTACCACCCCACAATCTCATTACCTAGCTGTGCAATGCTCTGTAGGGTATGGATCAGAACAATAGCTTTTCTGCCCAGGTTGCTGATAATGTCTTCAATTGGTTTCAGACCGGCGTACCTACCGCTGCAGGCGATGCCAGCACTACTGAGCTGCAGCAGCGCCCAGGGATCACAGTGCTGGAGTTTACCTGACAGCAGACCTGCAAGCAAAGCTTAAACACACCAGCAACCTTCTTTTATAGCATCGCTGTAACCTTTCTGTTCTGGTCCCTCTCCCCACACACAGCTACAGACCCATACTTATTTCTATCAGGCCATTCCCAGTTTGTTTAAAACAGCTGCTCTCTGTTGTGCATTTGGTCAATCTCTTCAAGGATATATAATAGAGACAACATTATTTTTCTATTGGGTGATTCCCTGCCTCTCATGAAGCAGGTATTTACATTGTATGGAAAGGTGTCCTTATTTAACATGTAGTCTCAGATTCTCAGTGAGATCACATGCTCACACATGTCTGAATAGAAATACAACTCCACATGGGCACATACACAAAGCGTTACTTGGAGAGCGTGCTTGATTGATTTGCCCCAGCTCATAATCACTGCACCGAGTCAGGTTTGACCAGTAGACTCCTTTCTTCTCCCAGATCCTCACAGCCACCCTGTGATGTCACAAGTGACCCGTGACAGGCCTTGTTCACAGACTGACAAAAACATTGTGTTTATATAGAGATTTTCTTCATCTCTCAATTATTTTAAAATCTCTTTATTTGCATTCATGACAACAAATGCTCCAACTGTTGACCAGTATAAATGCTGTCCTGCCAAAACAACACTATCTGCTGTTACATGAAACTGGGTAAAAAGCCTGTCTCTTTCTGTAAAGCTTTTTAAGCAATAAAACTATTAGCATCAATGTCTCGTTTTGGACTGGTTTATTTCACATGACATGTATTCTTGTCATACTGCCACCACTGAAATCATTCAAAAAGCACTCTTTATTGACAACAAAGAACTCTTTTCAGTGCAAGGGAGGATTCATGTATTTCCTCTTTCTTCTGCATTGCATATTTAGTAAATGAGAAAGTGGCTGATTGTTTCTATAATGTCATCGGTTTAGCCGTTCAGAAGCACGTTGCTCTTTCCCAGGTAATTGTTACTTGCATATTGTGGGTAAACCAAGAGGCATGATGGGATGCTGGAGGCGTTATGGCAAACCCTGCTTTTTTTACTTTACTGTGTGCTCCCCTACATTAAACTGGTTATTGAACCTGGACCATCTCTCATCTTTCACTTCTACTAATGAATTACTCTCCAACTCTGGGGAAACAAATCACAAATGTGTGTATTGTATTATCATGATGTGCTAGAATTGACCTTGCTCTAAAGACTCACTGTGCTGTCTGTATTAACTTGTATTATAACAAGGTCAAGTTTATCGATTAATGTCAGTGAGCATTTGGACAGCATTTAAATACTCCCACTTCTATAACATAAGAACATAAGAAAGTTTACAAACGAGAGGAGGCCATTCAGCCCATCTTGCTCGTTTGGTTGTTAGTAGCTTATTGATCCCAGAATCTCATCAAGCAGCTTCTTGAAGGATCCCAGGGTGTCAGCTTCAACAAAATTACTAGGGAGTTGGTTCCAGACCCTCACAATTCACTGTGTAAAAAGTGCCTCCTATTTTCTGTTCTGAATGCCCCTTTATCTAATCTCCACGTGTGACCCCTGGTCCTTGTTTCTTTTTGATGTTTAATAGAAAAAAGTCCCTTGGGCCAACATTGTCAATACCTTCTAGGATTTTGAATGCTTGAATCAGATCACCGCGTAGTCTTCTTTGTTCAAGACTGAATAAATTCAATTCTTTAAGCCTGTCTGCATATGACATATTCTTTCTATAGCAGTGTGGCAATGTGTATTACATTCTGAATATGAATATAGCTGAATTATTAATTGTTGATAATACTTAGAATACCAGATACATATTTAGCATTAAAAAGCAATACATGTGATTTATTTAATAGTCGTTCATTATTTTGTGTATCAGCCACCACACAAAGCTGAGCGCAGTGCGGTATACTGTAATGATGCTCCAGTCAGTCTGCCCGGACTGCACCTGAACCATCTTAAAAACACGAAGCCACTAATAAGCTAATTTGTAAAAGTTAGTAAAGAATTGAGCTAATAAAACGAAGCTAAATTTGAACTCATAGCTGGAGCAACGAGAGAGGGCGAGAGGGCGGGGCAGAGAAGGAGGGGGAGACGCTGCTAGGCAACCGGCTCGTGAACATTCCACTCCGCTGAGCAGAGACCGTTAGGATTTAAAAATGCGAACGTTCCGAGCGGCGTTAAGCGCTTCGTTAAATTAACACTCCGTTGCTGGCATTTTAATTTTGAAGAAAACCATATTTTAAATACTCAAACAGCACTGTATTAAAAAAATCCTTTACTTCAGTTCCAGACCGTTTTCCAAAAAATAAAAGGAAGTGCGTATTTATAATAAGTATATTTGTTATGATATTAAGACTAAACCAATGTGCTACAGTTTGGTGTATAATTTATTTATTTATTAAATGTTGTAGTATTTCTTTTTTTTAATACTGTATTGTTTTCACAAAATAACATCCATACATTATCAGTTCATCTGCTAGAGTAATCAAATCACAAATATTACTCGTCAGTAATTCATACATAGAAGTTAAAATGTAAGGCTGGATTAAAGTTTAACCCAATAAATAAGTAAATACATTAATAACGACATGAAGCAAAAATACGTTTTGGTAGCTCATAAGTAGTCCTATTTAAATTACAAAATGCGACCTGTTTTAGAAATTGATTTATATACTACCTGCCATTTAAATCTAAATTATATTTAAAATTGTTTGAGGGGCAGACTAGCATAGATGATTTCTAAAAGCCATTAATATGTTAAATTATAACACCATATTAGCACTCTGGGAAATATAGAAATTGATCATTTGTAAAGAATTAGCTGTAAGCTTATTTAGATAAATAATCAGAATTATGGATACATGGATTTTTGATTAAAATATACCCACATGTATTTTTGTTTCATGTCGTAATTTATTTATTAATTTCAATTTAACCTCTTGCTGGTGACACGGCTTGTCTGTATCAATTCAGTGATATTTGAGGTTTTGTTTAGTACACACTAGCAGGTGATCTGATAATCTTATTGATGTTATTTTGTGAAAACAATAACACGTTAATACTGTGCTACAAAAATGACTCGACGTGTTGTAACTTGTGCGGGTGATGTCATGGGTTGCCATGGCAGCGCCGATCATCACGGGAGGGGTTATCCGGGACAAACGCTTCCTTCGCTGGGTCGGAGAAACGCTGGAGTTCCGCTGGCTTCCGAGGTATCCAACCCGAATATCTAAATCAATACAGTGACAACAAAGTAATGTGACATATAAACCTAATGACTACATTAATGAAGCAGTAATACACGACAGGGTGTGTGTGTTATCATGAGGTAATATCACCACGCCTTGGGTGCGTTGGGAGGCACTAGACGAAGTCGAGTTCTTCAACCGTCCAGGAAGTGGTGATATATCTCATGATAACACACAGACCCTGGAGTGTATTATTGCTCTTATTAAATGGGGCTATGAGTGTGGTGTTGTTGGTAAATAAAGAAGACTTTAAACCTTATTTTAATAATTTTTATTTGTGTCACCTTCCACTGAGAGAAGTAGTTCCACAGTATCTAAAAATGGTTTTATTAACAATTAAACATTTGATTTTAAACCGTTTTGTATAATATTTTCTTTTTCGGGGCTTCGCTAATAGCTTCTTGTTTAGTCTTTGTAGATATTGAACTGGATCATTGTTTCAACGTGCATGTCTGGGTTTTGTCCAGTAGATGGAGCTGCTGCTGCTGTTGTGATGTTTTGTTTAGCAGAATGCAGTTCACGTACCGTGTTACAACGCGGACGGCGCTGCACAGAGCGGTACAAACTGTGCAATTAAAATCTCCGGCAGTACTACAGACGGGCCGCCGATAGTCATCTCTGATTAACCCAACATGAATATAAATATGAACTCAGTCTGTTTCAAAGAGCACTCAGAGTGACGGCGCCGGAGAGTCTGATAGCGGGTTTAATAATATGAATGTGCCTGTGTCTGATCGAGTCTTGCATCAAACTCTCCGTCCTCTTTATAATATAAACACATTACACCCCCCGTACTACACACGGGGTTTCCAGTGTAGTGAATTCAGTTCCAATAACTCACACACTGAAACATGAAGAGAACAACATGTTGTTAAGTAGCACTTTTTTGTGATGCTAGAACAAGGTATATATAAGGAGTGTTTTTAATTTCACCCTAAACTTGCATATTGAAAGTAGCATGTCAAAGCAAGAAGGAATCTAATAAGTAGATTATGCCTGTGTAATCACAACTCAGAGGCAGCCAGACCTATGGCATCACACATGGGACTACAGAAACTGGCAAGGGATTCTGGGAATTGTAGTTTGTTTGCAGTATTACCGTTTTGCGACTGAACGCTGGAGGCTGCATTAGCCACTGTATTCGATTTTTTTATCTAACGGGAGTAATACAAACTACACTAAGCACAAATGTAAGAGATATATTAATATTTTATATTTTGCATGTGTTTGGATTAATACTTAATATTCTTAGTTTTTGTGAACACGATCACCCACAGAACTGTATAATAAAGTTTGTTTCTAGAATTCTGTTCTTTGCATGTGTGTGTTTTATAATATGCATACCTGTCAGCACTGAGCTTTCAAAGTAAGGGAGACTGCATGGGGCAGAACTCTGAAACAGGCCTTCACGGGCAGGGTTACCATATGACTTCATGCACACTAGAACACACTGGGATAGTTTAGGCTCTTCAACTCACATGCCAAAACATTGTGGGAAGTGTAGTCCTGCTGTGAACAGTGCACAAGAGGTGTAGAATGTACCACAATGCATTGCAATTGGAAAAGCCTGAATTGTGCCAATAAACAAGGAGTCACATGGTAACCACAATGCATGCCTGCCACAGGCTTCCCATGGGCCCTCAAGTATGACCAATACAGACAGGAAGGAACTGCACTGCTGGAAATAGTGATTTTAGAACCTGAAATGTTAGCAAAAATAATTGCTTTTGCAAAAACGTATGTAGGAGCTGAACTGGAATTTTGATTATTAAAAAAAAGGAATTGTCACAGACAGCTGAGTTGGGTGGAGGTGTAAAAATAATCAAGTCCAGACAATGGTATGATATGACACAAGTTGTTTTCTTTGCCTTTATTAGTGTCTGCAAACAGTGGTAATCAGGACAACAAACAAAAGAAAATGTCCAAACAAAAGAGAAACGCTAACTGAAATGTGGAGAGACAAAACAAACAAACAACAAAGTAAAATTATCCAGACTCTGGGTGGCTGTCCTTGCCTTTCTGGTGTCCACCCTCCTGGTTGGCTGTCTCTCTTTTGAATTAGTTTGTTTATGTCTGTCAAAAAAGTCACAGTGAGCATTTGTTTGGTTTTATCCCTCAGTACCTCTCCCACACTCCTTTGTGCTTTCAGATACCACCCTCGACTGCTACAACACGGCCCCCTTTTATGTGCCTAGGAACGCCCCCTAATCAGCAGAACACCAATCAGCAATTGGCATTTTAATCTCCTCCCAATTCTGGGACTTTGCAGGACATTCCGTGTTGTTGCCCTCAACAAAGATGGTGACCGTCCTTTCGGGACTTCCGCCCCAAAGGTAGAACTGCCACGTCACACCATCTCTGTTGGGGCCTTCTAGGCTGGCTCACAGCCCGCTGGCGGCTGGGAGAATGGCTTACAGCACGGGATCGCTTTATCTCGTCACAGGAATGTATTCTTATTTTAGTTTATTTAGGTATGTATAATTATTACGGTTTATGGATTGGTATGTGCTCCTTTTCTATGCACTGCACCCTCAAGTGGTAGTTTTCTTTATAGCTAATGAATTATAGAATTCAGTGTGGAAAGTAAACAATAAAGAACACAGATGACACAGTGAGGATGAGCAGCAGCAAATACAGTTCAACTGAAGACAATTAGTTTCTGCTTTTGAATGGAGTTCCTGGTATGGAACATATTGCTGGATTGGAAGGATTTTCCATTAGTTTTATTATTGGATGTAAGTTACTAAAATCTTACTGTATTCTGAAGATTGGGAAGTTTCACACCTGGAATTATTCTAGAAGTTAAGAGCTGGAAGTGATGTGAAGCACAGTGACTGTATGATGAGTCGTAATGTAGAGGATACCTAGCCTACAAAAACTAACAAGTGGAAAAATCATTTATGAAGCCACCACAATGTAAATTTAAAGAGACAAGAGAATCTGTCAGGGAGAAGGGCCCAACATAAGGGAAAGTGGTCAAGCCTGGCTTTGGTGGACAGCTTTTAACTTTACACCAGCTTTTGTTTTCAAATGAAGCCCCCCTCCTCCTCCATTACTATTTCTACACACGAGGCTTCAAAATAATTAACAATTAAACATATATTCTTAAATTAGTGAAGCAGGGCTCTAGTTTGTTTCTTGTTGAATCCTGGTTCATGACAATATATAAATTGTATACTGAAATAGAATTTATATATGAAAATTGTTATCCAATACATATTTAATAAAAGGGACAAATGAGGGGGAGGGGGGGGGGGTTTCCTCCTTAAATTTTATCATGCTAAATAACTGAAGGTATAGTAATTGCCCTGTTACTGTTCAATATAAAAATAGGGTTACAGCTTAAATGGAGGAGGAAAGTCTTTGCCCCCAGGTTCACACAGTGAATTAGTGAAGGGTCCTTGAGTAACACACCATATTGAGAATGGCCTGATCAGGGCAAATCAAAGCATTAAATACAGCAAGGAGGAGAAAATCCCATTGACATGGCCATTCTGACATATACCAAGTGTAGAATTAGTCAAGCACAAAAAATAAGCTTTTACAAGTAAGATATTTATTTATCAATACACACTTTTTGGCAGTTTCCAGAAAGATACAACTCCAGCTACAAAGATAACCACTGAACACACACCCATTGCAGCTCCCAGAAGGGACCACACATTGAATTGGGCTGCAAGAGAAGAAAGAAATAGTTAGAGAAATAAAGAGAGAGTTATATTTTACTTGAACTGCAATTGTGTTCACATCATGCATATTACCACTTCTAGGCATAAAGTGAAGGGATCCATCTCTCTTCAGCTCAATTGGGCCAGAAGACACAAACACCTTTACTGCACCACCATCCATCGCTTCAGCACTGCGACCTACAGGAGGAATTAGGAGGAGTCCATCAAAACAAATGGACAAAAATGCATGCAAAATGTCCCCCATCCTCTCAAACAGAGCTCTTACCAAGCCTCTGTTTCCCTGGAATGCACCGTCTGCTACAGAGGCTGTCTGATGGCCGGTTTGAATCACATATCACAACACCGCAGTGGAAGTAAATCTGAAAGACAGCACACCTTGTCAAGCAAAACTAGCATCAATAGATCAGGCAGTACCACCATCCAATGAGGATTACTGAATTGAAAAACAAATATTGCATCATAAGTGTTTCTTGCAAAAGTGCAGTTACATGTTTTCATTCCAACTCAGTAAAGATTTGAGAACAGCGACTATTTGCTGCTTGCAAAGCAATCCAAACCATGCATTGTGGTACAAGATCCCCATCCCAACACTCCACTTTACCTGTCCTTTCAGTGCATCCCGGCCGCTTGTGAAGGAAAACATTTTCACTTCAAACCTCTTCAGATGGGAAGGGAACAGCACTCTTGCATTGCTGGAGACTGGGTGAAAGATGGTCAAGTACTCATCTGCAGAGTTCTCACAGCTAGAAAGAGAAAGTAGGTCAGGAGCACATCAGCCACAACTCCAATTCCTAGGTTTTGTAGCAGCAATATCATATTCCAGCATCTTACCTGTCCACAACAACATCCCACTTTGGAGAGCTATTCCTGTCAGCAGAATAGGTTGCCCAGCAGTTCTCCAAAAACAATTCAGCCTGTGGATCCCTGCTGTACAGGAGTTCTACCTCAAAATACAAGGGTCTTCGCAAGTACTTCACAACAGGGTAATCCCGAGCTCCATAGAAGTCATTGTAGGTTGAATCTGCAGAGATGCAAGGGAGAATTTTATAGGTGGAAACACACTACTAGAGCATCTATATTATTTCAATTGCCAAGTCCTACCCAGTGCAAGCCGCATGATGACTGCAAGGTCCCCCAAGCCAGGCTGGACTACAGGTGCAGGATTATTCTGGTACAAGAACTGTACTACCTTGGTGTCATTGACCAGATAGTGACAGGTAACTCTCAGCCTGGAAAGAGGAGGTGGCGTTAGTAGAGTTTCAGCCTCAACCACAAGGATACTCAATTTGATTGCAATCCTTACCGGTAAGATGTGAACAGCACTTCATTCTCATAAGTCAGGAGGTTGTTGTCAAACTGCAAGAGAAATCAAAGGCTCAGGTTGCAATGAACCTGTAGATTTAGTATGGAGCTGCATACCAAGTTGCAGTCTAGCTAATATGGTACTCTGGATCATTCCCAGCTGTGTACTTACCTAGTACCAATTTCACAACTTAAAAAAATCATTGGTAATGAATATTGCAATTTCATAATTGAACACTTTTTTGGGACCTCATGATTGTTACAGTTAGTATGATACCACAAGTCCGTCTACAGAAACTGCTAGACTAATTTGGTATTGTTTTAGTAACCTCTAGGAGGGCAACAGCAGTTATTTTGGATTTGTTGCAAATACACAGCTGGCGACTCTTGAGCTGTAATTGGTATTAACTCGTGTATTAGTTTAGTCCCGGCCTCACCACGGGATCATCCCCAGTTAGTACGCTCCTTCCAGTTCACTGCCATTGACCCAAAAGGTCTCTAGGCAGCACATGCAATGCCATAACCAAGAGTCATGTCATGTGTCACAACACCTTCGTCAACTGGACAAGCAGTTCAATACAAAGGTGTCATCCTTCAGATGTCCACAATTCATGCAAGTAATTCAGCGGATAGAGACACAGGTCACCATGGCTCCCCAGATTGATTCAGGGGTGTTGTGGCCACCTTGTCAATGTTGAACCTCCTCAAAATATGGTTTTGGATGTGGTCAATACTAACCCTTCTAGTTGTGCCACAGGAGTTGACATTGAAATAGAAAACCGCATTGATAGCATCAGACTGAAGAGGCCGGCAACTTGGATCCCTTAGGGTTAGTTGACTTGGAGACAAGCTGGGGACAGATTCCACTTTCACAGCAAGAGCTGCCATAGTTCCATTGGTGAAGCAATCTGAAACACAGCATTTGGATCCAGGTTAAGGAAACAGATTATAGCTCCAATACCACTCCATGCAACCTTTGGCCAATCTCAAAAGCAGCTATTCTAAAGAAAGCTTTGGTTTGCAGGAGAGTTACCAATCATCTTTGTAGGGAAACTGCAGGACAGGGAGAAATCAGCCACCACAACCATGGTCCCAATATCCTTCAAGGTCAAGTCAAGCCTGCTTCTGATGCCTGGAGAACTGATCACCTACAGAGACAATACACCAGGTCAGTAATGTGTTGAACCCAAAACAGCTAAAAATACATTTTAAAGTTCCATCACTTACTTCATATGTGGCATCAACTGAATTGTATGGCACAGTCATCCAGAAATTGGTAGAGTTGGCATTATACTTGTACAGGGCAAGCAGACTTCCACCAAGTTCTCTTGAGCCCACAAAAGGAATCCAGTTGCGACCCATGTTGCCATATGTTACCATGGTATAGAATGCAGCACCATCACAGTAGCCAGTTACTGTAGGTGGAACTGCATGAGGAACAGTTGTCAGGGCAATGGACTGGAATGGTTAGAAAAGGGTAGTTGTAGACCAAATAGTCAGGCACTTACTGATGTCTTTGAGAATGGCTTCGACTACAGCAGGATGAGTAAAGGGTGTATTCTCTGGCACTATATTCAGCAAGTAGGTCAGGGGCAGAATGTAGGTTCTGGTGTCTGGAGGAGTTACCTGAAAAGAAGAGCAAGGGTTTGTAGGATTAAACCCAAAGTCAGACAGCAAGCAACACGTCCACAGGAAGAAAGTGTTTTCAAAGGGCAGTTGGATGGTTGAACAGGTGGGATGTTACCTTTTGCTTCACATTGGGGTCCTCAAATGGCACCTGGAGAGTGTAGGTCTTGGATCCATTGGGAAAGACATGCTCCTGGACATTATAACCTTTTAGGTTGGCTTCTGGCACAGTTAACGTCTCTGGTCCAACTATAATTTTGACCAGCTCCACATCAGGCAGGAATGTCCCCAGGGTCACATTGAATACTCTGGCTTTAGGAACAGTGTCTGAAATTAAAGCATGCAGTTAAAATGAAGGACATGAAGTGGAGCACTGCAACAAATCCCTTTGATTTACTGCATGTGGACAAGTACTACATACTGTTTGTGACAACTGGTGGCCGAGGCATGAAAGGAGTGGTTATTGGATGAAGTACTGTGTACTTGGTCTTCTCAGGCCCATCTTGCCAGGTATGCTCCAGCATTGGTTCAATAGAGTAAGAGATCACATAGGTGTTGTCCAATACATGGCTCTGAAAGCACAGAAGCATCTTAGGAAGCAAGCTTTAAAATGAGAAGGATTTAGAAGATGTTGAACTTCTACATACCTTGTAATATCCACCATCAGCTCCCACAGGAATTTTTACAGTGATTAGCTGGGGACCGACATCCAGTTTATAATCTCTACTATGAATCGTTGCAGGGTCAAGCTTGCGGCCATCAACTCCCATTTGAACATCAAGGGTAGTAATTTGTGGTGTCGGAACAAGAGGAGGTAGAACACGGGGAACATTCCATGTAATCATCTGTTCTGTGAAGGCTGTTCCATCTGACAGAAAGGAACGCCATAGACTTGATAAAGAATCCATACTTCAACCTAGAACAGTTATTGAGCACTGTTGCCCTCCATAAGCTTACTCACCAGTAGGACATGTAACCGCAGTGTCCACCATCATGACCATCCATCTTTGCTTATAAAAGGTGGTTGATCTTAGCACAGCCATTGGTACAGTTTGGATCTGTTGGAGAGGAGGGGGAACTTTTACCAAAACAAAAGCAAGACTTGTTTACCTTCATAGTCTGGATATTCTGTACTAGATAACAATGAAGCCTAGACTACTTACCACCTGAGGCTGGCTTTCTGTGGAGTTGTATGCAGCTCTAACCAGAATTCGAGTTGGTGTAGTGTTTATGCCATAGCCATTTGTCATGGCCTGAGCAACAGTCATGGTTGTCTTTCTATTTGCTGGGAGATGGAACACAATTTTCCAGATGCTGTTGTCAGCAGCAGTTGCCTAGCAGAAGAAAATCTCATTAGATTAGGGAGTTTGAACACAAAGCATCCCCAGTCTAAAGGATTTGTCATAACAGATGTCATGTTTAATAAACAGGAACTAAAACTGAAAGTTGAAAGTTTAATGACGCATCACTGAAACCGTTCTATGTTCAGCAGGCATCTAAAGGAACAGAGTAAATCCTCAAATACAACTGCGTACAAAAGCCTACGTGAAAGCATGTGGAATGTATCCGATACAGGCAGAGTTTACAGCCATTCATTTGTACTGGACCTTAACATCAGTGTACCAAACTTTAGGACACCTAAATTGCTCCTATGCAGCAGTCTTCAAAAAGGTAAATCAGGACACTTATCATGAAGGATTTATAGCCCTGCACATATGAAGCCACTACCTCAGTGGTTGTAATACAAGGCTTACACTGAAAAGAAAGGGTTAATTTCTCCACAATCAATTTCTACCAAAGCAATCACAGAATACATGTAAGCAAAGCCAATGCCTTAAATGTCACACAATTCCTATATGGCCACCCCCTTGGGAGACAGGTTAAAGTTAAGGGGGCCGTAGGATTTTGCTTCCTCTAGATGAGACAGTAGAGTAGACCTCAATAGGCAAGACCAAGGGGATGTGAATGAAGCAAATGCAAAGTCACATGATTCTACCTCAGGGTATGCAAGGGACCAATCAGGATCATCTTGAACAAAGTTTGGCTCAATAAGTGGCACACCTCTTCTCACAGAAACCTAAAACAAATGGAGATTAGTCATGAGTGAAGCACTTCTGTAGTGACAATTAAATACCCACACAACCCAACAAGTTATACTGAAACAGCATTATCACATCCTGACAGCCCTTACCTCCATGTAGTTTCTTTCACACATAATCTCCCTCTCCGCCCATGGAGAATAGCGGCATGTCATGCTCTGAACATAGGAGGAAGCTGAAGTCATAGCACTGTTTGAGAAGACACTGATTTGTACTGTCAGCTTGTAGGTCTCATCATTCTGGAAACAAAGGCTAAAGTTAGTCCCAGCATGTCACCATTAGAAACAAGTTTACAAGAAATAAAATGAAGACTCACTGTGTTCTGAGCAAAGCAGCTCAGCACAGAAGCAAGGAACTTGGCATTTCCCAAGAAGTCAACAGTTAAGCTATATCCACACTGTGCAGCCAGTCTTGGAGAGAGGGACACAAGCACTCCCTTATTGTCTATGGAAAGAAATTCGGTTGGCCTTTAAGAAACTGTACACGTGATCAAGCAAGGTAGAGATATAACAAAGTGAACACCCCCACCGCCCGTTCCATCTACTTATTGAAATTGTCATAACTATTTATATTAGTAGAATTACACGCTCTTTCAGAACAGTAGGTTTAGAGTAATTGATGTTTATTTCTGTACACTTGCAGTCAACAAATCTGACTAAGGTTGTAGCAGCACAAGTCTATTTAGTGTGAACAACAACATGCTTTTAAAGCCAACGCAAGAGCCTTTCATACCCTGCATCTTACAAAAACAAAGCCTGGTTGCTGCCATACAGCGCAGGAGTGCTCTGTACTTTATTCACGTCATTACATTACGAGTCAACAGACTTTAGACATCAAAAGCTTTCCATTCAAGAAAAATGATCACTCACCAATCACATTGATGCGAAAATACTTTCCAACAAAAGACTTCTCCAACATCATCATCATAACACTCCCTTGACATTCTGTCCTCACCGAGCCTGCAGAAGACAACGATACTTGAAAACACACAACCGGCAAATAAACAGGAAGCTAAAAGGACAGCTCTGCTGAAGCGACCGTTATCGTACCTAGAGGGGGGTTCTGCGTCCAAACTTCAGTGACTAACACTGCTAACAGCAATGTTATTCTGCATTGAAAAAAAAGACACGCAAGTGAGAAACACACAATAAAATGAACGTTTCTAAAGTAGAGAAAAGATCAACAATTACCCAAATCTAAGACAACACGGCATCATTAAATCCAAGGCAGCCCCAACCGTGAACTTCTTTCACCGTTATAAAGAAACAATAATAAAAACAAACCCGTCAGTAGCTGAGTTTGGTGTTCCTTAGTGCGCAATGGGTTTATAAAGAGGTTCAGGTGCTAATGGGAGCTGATTAGCTGCAATTGATGCGCGCACCTCTTTCATATTAGTCCTCTGATTTTCAATTAGTACGTTAATTAAAATAAATAATAATAATAATAATAATAATAATAATAATAATAATAATAATAATAATAATAACCCATTTAGAAGATTGTACTTTGAATTTAAGTTTGGCAGAAGTACATGCGGATCAAACTGGACTGTCACCGACAAGGACTGTCTGATTAAAGGCTCAGCTATGGAGGCATGTAGTAAACAAACCCCAATGAATAATAAAAAGCAGGCCGCGCAAATGAAGAAACACATTTATATCATGCAGGAATCCAGGCAGGTGTGTTGCCTGCGCCAGTTTGAGGGGACGAGAATGACAGCTCGAGTTCTGATGTGAACATCCACAAGTCAATTACCCATTTTTACAATTTCACCAGACACAGGTAGGCTAAGCAGACATTAATGTAGACAATTTATTTGAGGCCACTTGATTTAAGAAACAGTGCAAAGCATCTCTTTCGCATGTCAGATTTGCCATGACAGGGGCAGTCCCGGGGAATAGAATGACCAAGAGGCAAATGGAAAGCACAGCGCTTAACCTGAAATACAACGCGCAGTATT
>JAHFZB010000137.1:0-34699 GCA_036884735.1 Huso huso
TTCTCATTGGCTCTCACTATATTTTTATTTACTATTTCTAACTCCATTCAGACAAAACTCACACAGGGTGAAAGTCGACAACAACTAAATATTTTTGGCACGTATTTATTATTATTTTTTGAAGGTATATTTAGTTCTTAAAGGTGTTTCACAAAGTGGGGACGTCCCCACAACGTCGTTTTTCAGGAGCTACTATCTTTGCTGGGACATTTTCTCAAATTTTGTCCACACATTGATATATACCTGCCCACACACACACACACACTCACACACACACACACACAGAAAGACACACAGATAGACAGAGACACACACACACACACACACACACAGAAAGACACACAGAAAGACAGAGAGACACACACACACACACACACACACAGACACACACAAAGACACACAGACAGACACACACACACACACACACACACACAGAAAGACACACAGAAAGACAGAGACACACACACACACACACACACAGAAAGACACACAGAAAGACACAGAGAGACACACACACACACACACACACACACACTCACAGACACACACACACAGAAAGACACACAGAAAGACAGAGAGACACACACACACACACACACTCACAGACACACACACAGAAAGACACACAGAAAGACAGAGACACACACACACACACACACACACACACAGAAAGACACACAGAAAGACACACACACACAGAAAGACACACAGAAGACAGAGACACACACACACACACACACTCACAGACACACAAAACACACACACACACACACAGAAAGACACACAGATAGACAGAGACACACACACACACAGAAAGACACACAGACAGAGACACACACACACACACACACCCACAGACACACACACACACACAGACACACACAGATAGACAGAGAGAGACACACACACACACACACAGAAAGACACACAGATAGACAGAGAGACACACACAGACACACACAGATAGACAGAGAGAGACACACACACAGACAGACACACATCCACACACAGTCAAAAACACACACACAGATAGACAGACACACATCCACAGACACACAAACACACACACACACAGACACACACACACAGACAGATACACGCACACACACAGACAGACACCACAGTCAAAAACACACACCAGATAGACAGACACACATCACACACACAGACAGAAACAGACACACACACCTACGCTACAGCACCACGCACAACAGATCCTGCTGTAAATATTCACCATCAACAAAAACACAAAACAATTTCATTTTTGCAGCGTTGTTTTGATATACAGTAGATTTTTTTTTTTACATACAGTAAAAATACACTTAATAGACACAAAAGGTTTCTGCCACTAAAAGTTATGCTTGATTTTAGAATTTTGATCTCTTTAACTATATCTTTCCTAAATGATCTTCAATGGCAGTGCAGACAGACAGTTTTCACTGCTGAGATGTTGCCTCTGTTAACATCAGAGCCCCAGGATACTCAGCGGAGGAAAGCAGTCTGATCCTACACCCAGAGCCTGCTCGGACCAAAGAGACCAGCGCTCTTTGTACAGCACTCAACAGACTTCATTGAGGGGCTCTGAGCCCCAGGACTGGGTGCAGCAGCAGCAGCAGCAGCAGGGCTAGTGTGGTTTGTAACCCTGCTCAAACTCCTGGCTCAGATCATGTCAGTAATCCACCGTTGTCTGGCTCTGGGCTGCTGGTTTGAAAGGCAGGGCTGTGTGGATGTGCTGAGAGGGGCAGCTGCAGTGTGACTGTGAGAAACCAGCTGACCGCCCTGCGAGATTGTGATGTCACGCTGCAGAGAGCGCGCCACTGGCTGAGGCAGAGTGACATCACAATGGCCTGGGCGCTGCTGCAGGTGACATCACAGTGGCCTGGAATCAAGGTATATATATTTGAATCTGTTGGGTTTGTCGGGTTTTATTCATTTTAAAGTGTTATTGTTGGTGTGTATTGTTTGAAATTTGAATTTAAAAAAAAGTCTATCTTAAAAATATTGTGCTGAACTTGGTTATATTATATAATATTATATTATAGTATATTATATTATACAAGGTCTTTTATTTAAAGGGTTATTTGCTTGTTGCATCACCCACAACCTGGGCTCTGTTATTCACGGTTTTTAAAACATATATATTTATTCAACCAAAAATAATGGCGTTGTCTCGTTCAAAATAGATCATTTTCTCTAGTTATTCTGCAGCAAATTTCACAGAAATCGTGAAGCTGTGATTTAAAAATAAATAAATAAATAAACACAGGGCGATCCTTGCGATCCTGCAATTCAGAAATCCGAAAAAACTCAATCAATTCAGCGACAAAGCGTTTTCATTGAAGGCGAGGAGGAGGGGGAGAGACTTCCGGTCTAAATGTTTACCGTTTTTTAATTTATTGTGTTTTCTTTTACCATTCTAACTTTTAAAATGTTTAGATCAAATTTCAGGCGGATTTTATCCTTGTTTATTATAAAATAAAAAAATTAAATGGCTCAAAAAAAAAAAAAAAAAAGCAGTGGGATCTGTTTATCAAACTCTCACTATTTTTTAGGGTCTGCCAGTGTCTCTATAGAAGAGCCAGCAGCGCCATCTAGTGCACAGCTAGTGTATTGCCAGCAAAAACACACTTGCTCCACAGTGGCGTGCCACTGCGCTGCTGGCTCTTCTATAGCGATGCTGGCTGATCTAGCCTGTGTTTACATATGGGTGTAAATCAGCAAAAATTGCACCAGATAACAAATAAATTGTCCAAGTTCTGCAAATAAACCGCCTCTGGTTTCTACTTCATGTCATAATAATCTCCCCCTGAACTCAGTGCATTAAAACCGAAAACGAAAGACCTTGTTATTTTTGGGCTGAATAAATCTGATTCCTCTGTCTGCACTTCTCTCTCTCCACAGCAGGGGTGCAGTTTCCCAGCTTTTTTTTTGTTTGTTTATATATGTGGTTTTTTTAATATAGTTAAAATACTACAAATCCCTTTAAAAACTACAATGTTTATACTGGACACGCCTTACGTTAACACTAAACACGATTCAGACAGTCCCCCTGAGTTTCAATCTGCATAGTTTTATATATTATACAGCAACACTAAACCACAGTTTCAACCTGCATCGCTATGGAAAGACACCAAAACAGTCCCCGAGTTTCCAATCTGCATAGTTTTATATATTATACAGCAAAACTAAACACGATTCAGACGGTCCCCTGAGTTTCAATCTGCATAGTTTTATATATTATACTGTAACACTAAACACGATTCAGACAGTCCCCTAAAGTTTCAATCTGCATAGTTTTATATATTATACAGCAAAACTAAACACGATTCAGACAGACCCCCGAGTTTCAATCTGCATAGTTTTATATATTATATTGCAACACCAAACACGATTCAGACAGTCCCCCGGTTTCAATCTGCATAGTTTATATATTATACAGCAACACCAAACACGTTTCAGACAGTCCCCCGAGTTTCAATCTGCATAGTTTATATATTATACAGCAAAACTAAACACGATTCAGACAGTCCCTGAGTTTCAATCTGCATAGGTTTTATATATTATACAGCAACACCAAACACAGATTCAGACAGTCCCCCAGTTTCAATCTGCATAGTTTTTATATATTATACAGCAAAACTAAACATGATTCAGACAGTCCCCCCTGAGTTTCAATAGCCATAGTTTTATATATTATACAGCAACACTAAACACGATTCAGACAGTCTTAAGTTTCAATCTGCATAGTTTTATATATTATACAGCAACACCAAACACGATTCAGACAGTCCCCGTGGTTTCAATCTGCATAGTTTTATATATTATACAGCAACACCAAACGATTCAGACAGTCCCCGAGTTTCAATCTGCATAGTTTTATATATTATACAGCAAAACTAAACCTGGATTCAGACAGTCCGAGTTTCCAATCTGCATAGTTTTATATATTATACAGCAACACCAAACACGATTCAGACAGACCCGAGTTTCAATCTGCATAGTTTTATATATTATACAGCAAAACTAAACATGATTCAGACAGTCCCCCTGAGTTTCAATAGCCATAGTTTTATATATTATACAGCAACACTAAACACGATTCAGACGGCCCGAGTTTCAATCTGCATAGTTTTCTATATTAGACAGTGTTTGGGATTCTAACAATAGCACATACCTTTTTAACAAAAATAATACAACACAAAATCCTTTAAGTTCTTTTTTAACATTAGATTTTATTACCGTCATAAAAATAACAACAATAACATCATTATCATTTTATTTTTTTTATTTTTATATTACAGAATTTAAAGAAGAGGTATTAGTAGCGGTACACAAGCCATTTCAGAAACCCTATTGACAGTGCTATGGCGGGTGAATCAGTCCCGGTCTACACCCTATTGACAGTGCTATGGCAGGTGAATCAGTCCCCGGTCTACACCCTATTGACAGTGCTATGGCGGGTGAATCAGTCCCACGGTCTACACCCTATTGACAGTGCTATGGCAATCATCTAGTCGCCCAGCTAGTGTATTGCCAGCAAAACAAACTTGAACAATGTGGCGTTTCACAAAATGGCACTGACAAATATAAAGACACAGTGTGGGCACTGTCTGTCTCTGTCTGCCTGTATGTCTGTACCTGTGTCTCTACCTGTCTGTCTCTGTGTGT
This sequence comes from Huso huso, assembly GCA_036884735.1. NCBI lineage: Eukaryota > Metazoa > Chordata > Actinopteri > Acipenseriformes > Acipenseridae > Huso > Huso huso. The sequence continues at coordinate 4,669 of JAHFZB010000137.1, forward strand.
GTGTCATCTCTCTCTGCCTGTATGTCTGTACCTATGTGTCTCTACCTGTCTGTCTCTGTGTGTGTGTCTGTCTCTGTCTGCCTGTATGTCTGTACCTGTGTGTCTCTACCTGTCTGTCTCTGTGTGTGTGTCTGTCTGCCTGCCTGTATGTCTGTACCTGTGTGTCTCTACCTGTCTGTCTCTGTGTGTGTCTGTCTCTCTCTGCCTGTATGTCTGTACCTGTGTGTCTCTACCTGTCTGTCTCTGTGTGTCTGTATGTCTGTACCTATGTCTCTACCTGTGTGTCTGTCTGTTTCTACCTGTCTGTCTGTGTCTACCTGTGTCTCTCTACCTGTCTGTGTGTGTCTACCTGTGTCTCTCTACCTGTCTGTCTGTGTGTGTCTACCTGTGTCTCTCTACCTGTGTCTACCTGTGTCTCTCTACCTGTGTCTACCTGTGTCTCTCTACCTGTCTGTGTGTGTCTACCTGTGTCTCTCTACCTGTCTGTCTGTGTGTCTACCTGTCTGTCTCTGTGTCTACCTGTGTCTCTCTACCTGTGTGTCTACCTGTCTGTCTCTCTCTACCTGTGTCTCTCTCCCTGTCTGTCTCTCTCTCTCTACCTGTCTCTGTGCCACCTGCCCCCCCTCCCTCCCCTCCTCCCCTCCCCTCCTAGAAATTAAAGATCCAAAACAGTGTCCTGTTTTTAAACTAATAAAGAAAAAACAGCCCTTGTGTTAAACACTCCAGTGTTATCTGCACCCGGGGGGTGTTGTAATGGGTATAAAGCGTTCGGCACAGAATGGGCACTGGCTCCTGAGGTTTTGCAATTAGGGCGTCTGATTTTCGGTGTTGTACCCGATTTCATTTTTCTCCTCTCCTTTCGAAGAATTCAACTGAGACCCGTTGAGCCGTCCGGGTCTCTCAATCACTGATGGAAGCGTTTGCCATTGAATTGACACTGAGACACGCGTTGAATTGCTAAAAAGACTTCTAGTGAAAACGTTTGCGGTGAATTTACACTGAAAGGCTGAGAAAAGACTTCTAGTGGAAGCGTTTGCCATTGAATTGACACTGAAAGACTTCCAGTGGAAACGTTAGCTATTGAATTTACACTGAAAGACTTCTAGTGGAAACGTTTGCCATTGATTTTACACTGAAAGACTTCCAGTGGAAACGTTAGCTATTGAATTTACACTGAAAGGCTTCTAGTGGAAACGTTAGCCATTGAATTTACACTGAAAGACTTCTAGTGGAAACGTTTGCCATTGAATTTACACTGAAAGACTTCCAGTGGAAACGTTAGCCATTGAATTTACACTGAAAGACTTCTAGTGGAAACGTTTGCCATTGAACTGACACTGAAAGACTTCTAGTGGAAACGTTTGCCATTGAATTGACACTGAAAGACTTCTAGTGGAAACGTTAGCCATTGAATTTACACTGAAAGACTTCTGGTGAAACGTTTGCCATTGATTTTACACTGAAAGACTTCTGAGTGAAACGTTTGCCGTTGAATCAAGTTTCAGTAACTCCGTTTTTCTTACATTTCTTGTGTCAGTTTAATTCTAGAGTTTGGGAAAGAAAGCAAGCAAGCCAGATTAGGGTAAATAAGCGTGTATTTACATTTGAACCGTTTGCTGTTCACAGGGGGGCTAAAAAGGGTTCAGTTGCCCAAAACAAAAACAAACCATCCTGCATCCACATTCATTCAACACCGACCGCCGGAAGATCCGCCAGACCGTTTCAGTAACGGGAGCCACTTTTCAAATAAACGCTGCAATGTGTTCAGCTGGGCCATTGTTGTTTTATTTATTTATTCTTTTGTTTAAATGGGGAACCTAGAAATCAGGCTGATCCTGTTATTGAAAATGAGAACTCCGAGGGCTGCGCTGAAATCTGCGAATCGCCTTTATTGATCTATTTATTTATCTGTTTATTTATTTAATTTATCGGCAGGTGTTCAAGTGATCCACTCATCACCGCGTTGATTACAAAACAAGAGAACCTGTCCTTCCCTCACCTTTACAACTGCCGCTCGGTTCTCGAGTGTAAAGGTGAGGAAGGACAAATTTCTTATTTTGTAATCAACAGCGATGATAATGGTTATGAATACCGGACGCTAAATAAATAAATAAATAAATAATTAATTAATTAATTAATACTTCTCAATGGCGATTAGGAGTTTCAGAGCAGCCCACTAACTAAAGCTAGAACTTAAGGCACCGTAATTATAAAGTGTAAACCTCTCTCTCTCTCTCTCTCCTCCGTCTCGCTCTCCCTCTCCCTCTCCCTCTCCCCTGTCTCGTTCTCTCTCTCTCACTCTTAAAGCCCAGTTTGCCAGCTCTCTCATTTCATCATCTTCATCCTCTGCTTTTGCAAATGAAAATGAAGAGGGAGAGAGAGAGGAGGGAAAAGTGAAATAATATATTCATGAAAATTGTAAAGACAAATTAAAAACATTCCCTCCATACTATTATTAGATGGCTGTTGCTTCAATTATATATCTATAGCTGAATTCCACCCCTCTATAGAATGAACTCCCTCAGCTTCATAGGGTCCAATAAAGCTGCTGAATAATGTTCCTTGTTAACATATTGAATTCCACCCCTCTATATAGAATGAACTCCCTCAGCTTCATAGGGGTCCAATAAGCTGCTGAATAATGTTCCTTGTTAACATATTGAATTGCACACCCTCTCTATAGAATGAACTCCCTCAGCTTCATAGGGTCAATGAAAGCTGCTGAATAATGTTCCCTTGTTAACATATTGAATGGCACACCCTCTATATAGAATGAACTCCCTCAGCTTCATAGGGTCAATGAAAGCTGCTGAATAATGTTCCCTTGTTAACATATTGAATTGCACCCTCTATATAGAATGAACTCCCTCAGCTTCATAGAGGTCCAATGAAAGCTGCTGAATAATGTTCCCTTGTTAACATATTGAATTCCAACCCCTCTATATAGAATGAACTCCCTCAGCTTCATAGAGGTCCAATGAAAGCTGCTGAATAATGTTCCTTGTTAACATATTGAATTCCACACCTCTATATAGAATGAACTCCCTCAGCTTCATAGAGGTCCAATGAAAGCTGCGAATAATGTTCCCTTGTTAAGATATTGAATTGCACCCCTCTATATAGAATGAACTCCCTCAGCTTCATAGAGTCCAATGAAAGCTGCTGAATAATGTTCCCTTGTTAACATATTGAATTGCACCCCCTCTATATAGAATGAACTCCCTCAGCTTCATAGAGTCCAATGAAAGCTGCTGAATAATGTTCCCTTTTTAACATATTGAATTGCACGCCGCTTTGTAGTTTTCCAGATACTTAACATTGAAAAAACTGGCTGGAAAAATGCGACATTTCTGAAATCAAACATGAAATACTACTTATGGCTACCGGTAGACTTTTTTTTTGCGATATCATTTTGCAGTTTCTTTGACTACACAAGCCCTGCAGTGACCCCTGGCCCCTGCTGACCTGGATTCTTGTTGCTCTGGGAGGGCAAGGAGGGCAGCTGGTCGCTGGGAATGCTGGGAAGGACAGCCGGAGTCTGGTCCTCCACGGAGAGCAGGTCCTTCTCCAGATCCTCCTGCTCCATCTCCTCCAGCTCCGCAAGGAGCTCTTCCTGCAAGAGAGAGAGAGAGTGAACACACAGAGTGAACCCACAGAGTGAATACACAGAGAGAGAATACACAGTGAACACACAGAGTGAATACACAGAGAATACAGAGAATACACAGTGAACACACAGAGTGAATACACAGAGAGAATACACAGAGAGAGAATACACAGAGTGAACACACAGAGACACAGAGAGAGAATACACAGAGTGAACACACAGACACTGAGAGAATACACAGAGTGAACACACAGACACTGAGAGAATACACAGAGTGAACACACAGACACTGAGAGAGAATACACAGAGTGAACACACAGAGACACTGAGAATACACAGGGTGACACACAGAGACACTGAGAATACACAGGTGAACACACAGACACTGAGGAGAATACACAGGTGAACACACAGGACACTGAGGAGAATACACAGGTGAACACACAGAGACACTGAGAATACACAGGTGAACACACAGACACTGAGAGAATACACAGGTGAACACACAGACACTGAGAGAGAATACACAGGTGAACACACAGAGACACTGAGAGAATACACAGGTGAACACACAGACACTGAGAGAATACACAGAGTGAACACACACAGACACTGAGAGAATACAGGTGAACACACAGAGACACTGAGAGAATACACAGGTGAACACACAGACACTGAGAGAATACACAGGTGAACACACAGACACTGGAGAGAATACACAGAGTGAACACACAGGACACTGAGAATACACAGGTGAACACACAGAGACACTGAGAATACACAGGTGAACACACAGGACACTGAGAGAGAATACAGGTGAACACACAGAGACACTGGAGAATACAGGTGAACACACAGGACACTGAGAATACACAGGTGAACACACAGGACACTGAGGAGAATACACAGGTGAACACACAGGACACTGAGAGAATACACAGGTGAACACACAGGACACTGAGGAGAATACACAGGTGAACACACAGAGACACTGAGGAGAATACACAGGTGAACACACAGACACTGAGGAGAATACACAGGTGAACACACAGAGACACTGAGGAGAATACACAGGTGAACACACAGGACACTGAGAGAGAATACACAGGTGACACACAGAGACACTGGAGAATACACAGGTGAAACACAGACACTGAGAGGAATACACAGGTGAACACACAGACACTGAGAGAATACACAGGTGAACACACAGACACTGAGGAGAATACACAGGTGAACACACAGGGACACTGAGAGAATACACAGAGTGGACACACAGGACACTGAGAATACACAGGTGAACACAGAGGACACTGAGGAGAATACACAGGTGAACACACAGACACTGAGGAATACACAGGTGAACACACAGGACACTGAGAGAATACACAGGTGAACACACAGGACACTGAGAATACACAGGTGAACACACAGACACTGAGAATACACAGGTGAACACACAGAGACACTGAGAGAGAATACACAGGTGAACACACAGAGACACTGAGGAGAATACACAGGTGAACACACAGACACTGAGAGAATACACAGGTGAACACACAGACACTGAGGAGAATACACAGGTGAACACACAGAGACACTGAGAATACACAGGTGAACACACAGAGACACTGAGAGAGAGCATTTGAATTTGACAGAGAGGCGTGCTTAACATGAGCTCTAAATATACAAAATATTTATTGTCTTAGAATGAAATAAACACTGGAGAAATTTTATTTTTATTTTCAGTAAAACAAATAGTACAATTAGAGACTATTTTCAAACAAAAATATATATTTCAAAACATTAAAAATAAATAAAGTAAAACTATAAAGACAAAAACAGGACCAGAGAGAGATGAACTAACAGCAGAGAGTGAGAGAAGAAAGAAAAGAAAAAAGAAAGGAAAAGAAGACAGAAAGAAAAGGAAAAAAAAAAAAAAAAGAAAGAAAAGAAAAAAAAAGGAAAAGAAAGAAAAAGGACAGAGTATACAATCAAACAAAGAACAGAAAAACTGCTAGGAAAACAGCAAATTATCTGGACTTTGATTTATAAAGGTAAGCCTCTCACCTTATTTTAAATTAAATTAAATCCATTTTAAGTTAGCCTGCGTGAAGTGGCAGTTGGTGTGTGAGGTTGACGGTTGGAAATGGATACATTGAGCAGTGCAGTAATGCAGCCCCGCCCCTGAGCCCTGCGTTCCAATTCCCCTGGGAGGTAAAGAGCGCTCAGGCCAGGAAACAACACAAGCACAGAGTGCTGAGAGAGAGCAGAGACTCTCATTGCTGACTGCTTCAGGCTGGACAAAACACTGTCACCACTAACTGCTCCTCTTCACTGAGCACACAGACGCCTGGCACACAGCCATATGTAAAATGTATGTACATGTAAAGGGAGGCATCTGCCAGGGAGACAGTTGAAAATAAGGGAAGACGCAGACTCACACCACACAGTGTTCACAGTAAATCTGTATCAGAACGGCACTATCATGATACAGGGCAGTGAGGCCAGCCTGGTGTCTTTTGAGGAGAATTTCCTGGCCTTAAAAAAGCTGGCTAGTCTGCAAAACCAAAGAGCCAAAACACAGGGACACCTACAGCAGCAAGCCCCTGTTCCTGACAGCACACAGCCTGCCCGCGGCACTGACAGCACAGCCTCAGTCCCCACTGTCCCAGCAGAGGAGAGCACAGTCCCTGGAGATAGCCAGCCCCTCCGCACCCAGCCCCCGGAGCTCCACAGCACAGTGGCAATCATGAAGGCAAGCCTCTCCCTGCTAGAGGTGGAGCTGACAGAGCTCAGGGAGCTAGTCGGGCCAGGCACACAGAGAGGACATCACACAGCAGTTGAAAGACCAGACCATACAGATCAGAATGAATATAAAGCCTCATTCAGGGAACTGAAGACAGAGGTGAAGGAGCTGCAACAGGACAGGAAACCCTGAGAAGAGAACTGCCGGACTGAGAGGGCTGCAGCACAGAGACAAAACAGTACAGAGCCTGAGGGAGCAACTGCACACTCACAGTCCCCACAGCCCTGCAGGAGGGCAGCAACCCAGACAGCACAGTGCCCCCCAGCCCCAGCCTGCAAGGACACACTGACACACACACACAGCACACTGACACACACACACAGCACACCAGCCAAACACACTGACACACCGACACACACACACACACACACAGACACACCGACAGCCCCCAGCCAGACACACTGGCAATCACACAAGCCTGACACACACCACACACCACAACAGCACACAGAACACTCCCAACACACACGCTGACCCAGGCACACAGAACACTCCCAACACACCGCTGACCCAGGCACACAGAACCTCCCAACACACCACCGCTGGCCCAGGCACACAGAACACTCCCAACACACACGCTGACCCAGGCACACAGAACACTCCCACACACACACGCTGACCCAGGCACAGCCCGACCCCCTCGGGGCAGACCGGCTGCAAAGCACCGCAACACCAAGATCGCCCTGCTGATGGACTCCAGCAGGAAATACATTGATGAAGTGGCTCTTCCCAAAACACACAGTGTCCAAGATCTGGTGTCCGACCACAGAGAAGGCCCTGGAGGCTCTGTGTGAGTCCACCCTCAGCTCCCCGGACACATAATCATTCACACAGGCACCAATGATCTGAGGGCCCAGCAGGAGGCGTGGCCAAGTCCATCAGGAGAGTGGCGGAGAGGGCAACAGGAATTTCCGCATTCAAAATCATCATCTCCACCCTGCTGCCCAGAAAGGTTTCCAATACACCATCCAGAAGATCAGCGGAAGTCTCCGGTGCGCTCTACTACCCAATGTGCACCTGGCACACCACCCCACCCTGGGGCTACAACACCTGTGCGATCCGTGCACCTGCACCAGCGAAGTCAGCATCTTTGCCAAGACCCTGAAAGGCGTCACCCTGGGCGAGACAGCCATTCCCCAACACAGCAACAGGAGGCCTCAACGTCCACAGACCACAGCACAGCCCACAGACAGCCAGGTGGGCCCCAGAACCTCCGTCCACAGCCTGGACAACACAACCGACACCTGCTTAGCCCAGCCCAGCCCAGAAAGCCCAGGCCCGGCCCAGCGCCCAGCGGACCCAGGTCGGTCCTGCCAGCCATTCCAGCACCCAGCCCAGCCATCCCAGCAGGCTCACAGCTACGCTCGGCCCTCAACTGACCAGCAGGGACTGGGAGCACAGAGCTGGAGGAGATTCACCACCTCCTGAACCTCATCTGCACAAGACTTATGAGCTAAGTCAATACTATTAAAAAAAAAAATAAATAAATAAATAGATTGTAAAAGAGAAAGGGAGGAAAGGAAAAGAAAGGGGAAAAAAGTATATATATTATGCGTAGAATTTCAGCAGCAAAACGTAAATATAATTAATATTTAGTGAATTATTAGAAAACAAATATGTATATATATATATATATATATTTTTTTTTGTTTTTGTTTTTGTTTTTGTTTCTTCAAAATGTTTTGTTTAATTCTAAGACAAAAAAATAGATAAATAATTACAAATATAAATATGATTAAATCTTTGTCCATCACAATGTGGAATATCAGGGCCTGAGCTCCTCAGTGTTTGGGCTGAAGAGCACAGCCCCAGAGTTTATAGAGAGGTGAAAGGCCTGGATATCATCATCCTGCAGGAAACATGGTGCAGGGCAGGCGTGTCCTCACTGTCCCTCAGGCTACAGGGGAGATCATAGTGCCCTCGCTGAAAAGACCACAGTCAGGCGAGGCAGAGACTCTGGGGAATAATCATTTGGTACAAAGCAGAGCTCACCAACTCAATAGAACCAATTAAGCGGGAGAGTCACATTTGTGGCTTAAAATCAACAGAAATATTGTCTCTGCAGAAAATGAAATCTTCCTGTGTGCAATATATCCCCCTCAGAATCCCCATACTATAGTGAAACCTTTACCAGTCTCCACACAGAGATCTGCCACTTCCAGGCCCAGGAAATGTTCTGATCTGTGGAATCTGAACGCCAGGACAGGCAAGCAGCCTGACTTCACCAGCACAGGGAGACCAACATATATTCAGGCAAAAACCCTATATTCCAGCCCTATTGTCTCCCAGAGAAACAGCTATGATAGAGAAATAAATCAAAGTGGGAGACAATTACTGCAACTCTGTCAGGCCTGGGCCTGTACATTATTGCGGTGGGATCCGGGGACTCTTTGGGAAGACACACCTACAGCTCAGCTCTTGGCAACAGTGTAGTAGATTACACCATTACTGACCTCGACCCTTCCTCTATTGGTGCATTCACTGTCAGGCCAATATCTCCTCTGTCAGACCACAGTCAAATAACTGTGTTCCTTAAAAAGAACAGAGCAGACCAGCAACACACAGACACAGCCCTGCAAGCTGTATAACCTCCATCATTCCTACAGATGGGCTCCAAACAGTGCAGAAGAATACCAGAAAGCAATCAGCCATCCAAAAATCAATCACTATTAAACACCTTTCTGGTTTACACACATACTCACAGTAAACAGGGGAGTAAATCTAGCTGTAGAAAACCTGAATGAAATATTTAGACAGGCAGCTTTAAAATCCAAACTAAAATAATTCGGAACACTCAAAAGAAAAAAAACTGAAAGAAGAAAATTGGTTTGATGAAGATTGTAAAAATATAAGGAAAAAGACTTAGGCAATTATCAAATCAAAACATAGACAACCAGACAACCAAGATTTACGCCTCAGCTACTGTGAAACTCTAAATTACTATAAGCACACTAAAACAGAAAAAAAATAACCACATCAACAAGCAACTGACAGAAATCGAGGTCCATTAACTCAAACCGATTCTGGGAACATTGGAAAAAACTAAATAAATCAAAACCAGAAGAATTGGCCATACAAAATGGAAATATATGGAAAAACCATTTTGAAAAACTCTATCAAAACATAACACACAATGAACAACCATTAGATCAAAACAATATTTATGAAAACTGAAAAAACTAGAATTGTCAATTAAAGACAACCAGAATCCACTGGACTCTCCAATCACTGCGCAGGAACTTAAAGAGAAACTGCAGACCCTCCAGAATAGGAAAGCCAGCGGGGTAGACAGCGTCTCCAATGAGATGCTGAAGCACAGCAGCCCTAAGCTGCAGGAGGCCCTGCGCAAACTGTTTAACCTGATACTAAGTGTGGGCTACTTCCCTGACATCTGGAACCAAGGGATTATATCCCCTGTCTTAAGAGTGGAGACAAATTCGACCCCAATAACTACCGGGGCATCTGTGTGAGCAGTAATCTGGGGAAGGTATTCTGCAGTATCATTAACACTCGGATACTGGCCTTCCTTACCGAACACAGTGTCTTGAATAAAGTCAGATTAGCTTCCTTCAAAACACCGCACTACTGATCATATTTACACCCTACACACCCTAATAGACAAACATGTAAACCAAAATAAAAATAAATTATTTGCTTGCTTTATAGATTTCAAAAAAGGCTTTTGATTCAATCTGGCACGAAGGATTATTTTATAAACTCCTCCAAAGTGGTGTAGGAGGTAAAACCTATGACACAATTAAATCAATGTGTCCGGAAAATAAATGTGGTGTAAAGATTGGCAATAAAAGAACACAATTCTTCTCACAGGGGTGGAGTGAGACAGGGGTGCAGTTTGGGTCAACACTGTTCAACATCTACATCAATGAATTGGCCACAGTGTTGGAGCAATCTGCAGCCCCTGGCCTCACTCTGCTTGATACTGAAATTAAATTCCTGCTCTCGCAGATGACCTGGTCCTGCTGCCAAGCCCACAGGCAGGGGCTGCAGCAAACCTGTCGGTGCTGGAGCAGTACTGTCAGACCTGGGCCCTGGCAGTAAACATGAACAAAACTAAAATCATGATATTTCAGAAAAAAACCCAGATATCAGGAAAGTAGATACATCTTCACACTACACCACACCACAATAGAACACTGCATGCACTACACCTACCTGGGCCTAAACATCAGCGCATCAGGTAGCTTTAACCCGACAGTGAATGCACTGAGAGAAGGCCCATGGAACTTTCTATTCCATAAAGAAAAAGCTTTATATAAAACTCCCCATTAGAATTTGGCTCAAAATTTTTTGAAAGTGTTATCAAACCCCATTGCCCTCTATGGCAGTGAAGTGTGGGGTCCGCTCACAGAGCAGGATTACACTAAATGGGATAAACACCCAATAGAAGCCCTGCACACAGAGTTCTGCAAAACATCCTGCAAATACAGAGAAAAACACCAAACAACGCGTGCAGGGCAGAACTAGGTCAATATCCATTATTGATCTCAATACAAAAAAACAATTAAATTTTGGCTTCATCTAAAACAAAACAACCCAAACTCCTACCACAGTAAAGCCCTGCAGTACCAAGAACTGAGCCAAAAGAAAGGTCCCTCAGCCAGCTGGTCTGAAGCTCACTGCACTAACACACACTAACACCAACCAGCCTCAGGACAGCACTGCTCCAACACAGACAATTCAGGTGAACAGAATTATAACACAACACAAACAAAACTACCTCACCTATTGGGACACACACACAAAAACACAAAGCAAATTAGAGTGCTGCTATCGGGCCTAAAAAGACACTACACCCTGGCTGAATACCTGAGCAGGGTGAAAGACAACAAGCAGAGAGGCAGATCTAACCAAATACAGGCTCAGTGAGCACAGCCAGCCATAGAAACAGGCCGACACAGGCAGACCTGGCTGCCCAAAGAGGACCCGGCTGTGTCATCACTGTCAACTCCAACAAGTAGAGACAGAGATGCACTTTCTACTGCAGTGTACAAAATACACAGAAATAAAGGAAACTTTCTAACCACAAATAAAAAATCTCTGCAAAACATTCCCAGACCTGCCAGACTCTCAAAACTCCCAATCCTCCTCGGAGAGGAGTCCAGCTAATGTCCAACTGGCAGCCCAGTACACAGCTGCCTGTCACAGCCTGAGGGACAAACAGTGAGCACTCTACAGGAGTTCAAATCTTATTATATTTCATTGTTGTTATTGTTAATAACGTGGTTATTATTTATATTTGTTTACCATTATTATTATCATTATTATTCTCATCAGTGTTATTGTCCATTTAATGTTCAGATGATGTACTGTGTATACATTGCTTTGGCAATACTGTGAATAATGGTCATGCCAATAAAGCACCTTTGAATTTGAATTTGAATTTGAGAATACACAGAGTGAACACACAGAGACACTGAGAGAATACACAGAGTGAACACACAGAGACACTGAGAGAGAATACACAGAGTGAACACACAGAGACACTGAGAGAATACACAGAGTGAACACACAGAGACACTGAGAGAATACACAGAGTGAACACACAGTGTTCTCCTCCCGATACCTCATCACGTTGTCCCGAAGTACGGGTCTGGGCTGGCGTCGGAGATCTCCTGGCGATTTCCTGCTGCTCCGTGATCTCAGACATCAGCTCATCGACCTTGTCAATATCAGGCGGAGAGAGGGTCACTGTAACCATCACAGCAGAGATTATACTGATAGCACTGATAGCAATATCCCTGAGGAGAGAGAGAGAGGAGAGGTCACTGTAACCATCACAGCAGAGATTATACTGATAGCACTGATAGCAATATCCTGAGGAGAGAGGGGAGGAGGGTCACTGTAACCATCACAGCAGAGATTATACTGATAGCACTGATAGCAATATCCCTGAGGGAGGGAGGAGAGGTCACTGTAACCATCACAGCAGAGATTATGCTGATAGCACTGATAGCAATATCCCTGAGGGAGAGGGAGAGGTCACTGTAACCATCACAGCAGAGATTATACTGATAGCACTGATAGCAATATCCTGAGGAGAGGGAGGAGAGGTCACTGTAACCATCACAGCAGAGTTATACTGATAGCACTGATAGCAATATCCCTGAGGAGAGGGAGGAGAGGAGGGAGGGTCACTGTAACCATCACAGCAGAGATTATACTGATAGCACTGATAGCAATATCCTGAGGAGGGAGAGGAGAGGTCACTGTAACCATCACAGCAGAGATTATACTGATAGCACTGATGCAATATCCTGAGGGAGGGGAGGGGAGGTCACTGTAACCATCACAGCAGAGATTATACTGATGGCACTGTAGCAATATCCCTGAGGGAGGGAGGAGAGGTCACTGTAACCATCACAGCAGAGATTATACTGATAGCACTGATAGCAATATCCCTGAGGAGAGGAGAGGAGAGGAGAGGAGGAGTCACTGTAACCATTACAGCAGAGATTATACTGATAGTACTGACAATAACACTATTAACATGGACGCTAGACAGATATATACACACACACTGACACACACACAGTCTCACTCCCCCTATCTCACACACACAGAGCCCCCTCCCTCCCCTCCCTCACACAGGCCCACCTCCCCTCCCCTCTCTCTCACACACAGGGCCCCCTCTCCCCCTCCCCTCTCACACCTCTCTCTCTCACACACAGGCCTTCCTCCCCTCCCTCACACAGACCCCTCTCCCCCTCCCCTCTCTCACACACAGAGCCCCCTCCCCCTCTCACACCTCTCTCTCACTCCAGAGCCCACCTCTCCCCCTCCCTCACACAGGACCCCTCTCCCCTTCCCCTCTCTCACACAGGCCCCCCTCCCCTCTCACACACTCTCTCTCTCACTCACACAGAGCCCACCTCTCCCCTCCCTCACACAGAGCCCCCCTCTCCCCCTTCCCCTCTCTCACACACACTCCCCCTCTCACACTCTCTCTCTCTCCTCACACAGGCCCCTCCCTCACAGAGCCCCCTCCCCCCTTCCCTCTCTCACTCACACAGAGCCCCCTCCTCCCCTCCCTCACACAGGCCCCTCTCCCCCCTCCCCTCTCACACTCTCTCACTCACAGAGCCCCCTCCTCCCCTCCCTCATGGAGCCCCCTCTCCCCCCTCCCCTCTCTCACTCACTGAGCCCCCTCCCTCCCCTCCCTCACACAGCCCCCTCCCCTCTCACTCTCTCACTCACACAGGCCCCTCCTCCCCTCCCTCACACAGAGCCCCCCTCTCCCCTCCCCTCTCACAGAGCCTCCCTCTCCCCTTCCCCTCTCACACACAGAGCCCCCCCCCCCCCTCTCTCTCTCTCTCTCACACACAGGCCCCCTCCCTCCCCTCCCTCTCTGGAGGAGGCCCCTCCTCCCCCCTCCCTCACACAGGGACCCCCTCCCCCTTCCTCTCACACACAGGCCCCCCTCCCCTCTCACACTTTCTCTCTCTGGAGCCCCTCCCTCCCCCTCCCTCACACAGGTCCACCTCTCCCCTCCCCTCCCTCCTGGAGCCCCCTCTCCCCCCTCCCCTCTCTCACACACAGCCCCCCCTCCCCTCTCTCTCTCTCTCTCTGGGGCCCCTCCCTCCACCTCCCCTCACACAGACCCCACCTCTCCCCTCCCCTCCCTCACACAGAGCCCCCTCTCCCCTTCCCTCTCTCACACAGGCCCCCCCTCCCCCCTCTCACACCTCTCTCTCTCTCACTCACACAGCCCCCTCCCTCCCCTCCCTCCCTCACAGGCCCCCTCTCCCCTTCCCTCTCTCACACAGGGCCCCCCCCCCTCCCCTCTCTCTCTCTCTCTCACTCCTGAGCCCCCTCCTCCCCTCCCTCACACAGAGCCCACCTCTCCCCTCCTCCACAGGCCCCCTCTCACTCACTGGGGCCCCTCCTCCCCTCCCTCACACAGGCCCCCCTCTCCCCTTCCCTCTCACACACAGGCCCCCCCCCCCTCCCCCTCTCACTCTCTCTCTCTCTGGGGCCCCTCCTCCCCCCTCCCTCACACAGAGGCCCACCTCTCCCCTCCCCTCCCTCACACAGAGCCCCCCTCTCCCCCTTCCCCTCTCTCACACACACAGAGCCACCCTCCCCCTCTCACCTCTCTCTCTCACTCACAGCCCCCCCTCCTCCCCTCCCTCACACAGAGCCACCTCTCCCCCCTCCCTCACACAGGCTCCCCTCCCCCCCTCCCCCTCTCTCACTCACACAGGGCCCCTCCTCCCCCCCTCCCTCACAGAGCCCCCCTCCCCCTCACTCTCTCTCTCCTCACAGGCCCCCTCCCTCCCCTCCCTCACACAGGCCCCCTCTCCCCCCCCTCCCCTCTCTCACTCACACAGGCCCCCTCCTCCCCTCCCTCACACAGAGCCCCCTCCCCTCTCACACTAACACAGGCCCCCTCCTCCACCTCCCTCACACAGGCCCACCTCTCCCCCTCCCTCACAGAGCCTCCCTTCCCCCTTCCTCTCTCACACACAGCCCCCCTCCCCTCTCACTCTCTCTCTCTCCTGGAGCCCCCTCCCCTCACAGAGCCCCCTCCCCCCTCTCTCCACATTCTCTCACTCCTCACACAGAGCCCCTCCTCCCCGTCCCTCACACAGGGCCCCCTCTCCCCTCTTCCTCCCCTCTCTCACACAGTCTCTCTCTCTCTCACACAGTCACACAGGCCCCCCCTCTTCCCTCCCCTCCCTCACACAGGCCCCCCTCCCCCCCCTCCCCTCTCTCACACACAGAGCCCCCCCTCCCCTCTCCTCTCTCTCTCTCTCCACAGAGCCCCTCCCTCCCCTCCCTCACACAGAGCCCACCTCTCCCCCCCCCTCCCTCACAGAGCCCCCTCTCCCCCCCCCTCTCTCACACACACAGCCCCCCCTCCCCTCTCCTCTCTCTCTCTCACTCACAGGGAGCCCCTCCCTCCCCTCCCTCACAAAGCCCACCTCTCCCCCCTCCCCTCCCCTCCCCTCCCCTCTCACACACAGAGCCCCCCCCTCACACACTCTCTCACTCCCACACAGGGCCCCTCCCTCCCCCTCCCTCTTGGGCCCCCCTCTCCCTCTCCCCTCCCTCTCTCCTCACACAGAGCCCCCCCTCCTCCCTCCCTCCACAGGCCCCCTCTCCCTCTCCCCCTCCCCTCTCACTCACACAGAGCCCCTCCTCCCCTCCCTCACACAGCCCCCCTCTCCCCCTTCCTCCCCCCCTCTCACATACAGTCTCTCTCTCTCTCACACAGTCACCCAGCCCCCCTCTCCTCCCCTCTCTCACATGTCGTTGTGGGCTCGCTTCATGGCCAGCGCTGCCTCGGACATGGTCTTCAGCACCTCAGTGTTGGTGGGCGTTCTCAGCGCCTCTCGCTGGTACTCGATGGTACTGAGCGTGCCGTCAATCTGACCCAGCTGCTGCTCATAGCGCTTCTTACGCTTCAGGGCCTGGAGCGCCGCTGGACGGAGAGAGGGAGGAGAGGGAGGAGAGGAGGGAGGAGGGAGAGGAGGGGAGGGAGAAGAGGAGAGGGAGGAGAGAAGAGGAGGAGAGGGAAAGGTCAATATATATAGAGGAGAGGGAGGGGTCAATAGGGAGAGAGAGAGAGTGAGCGAGAGACAGAGGAAGGGGGTCAATAGAAGGGGAGGGGAAGGGGGGAGAGAAGAGGGAGGAGAGAGAGGTCAATATATAGAGAGGGCGGTCAATAGAGAAGAGAGAGAGAGAGAGAGGAGGAGAGAGGAGAGAGGTGTCGAGAGAGAGAGACAGACACACAGACAGACAGACAGACAGACAGACAGACAGACAGACAGACATAGAGGTCAACATAGAGAGAGAGAGAGACAGTTTGTACAGGAGGCGCGCAGAGCAGTCAGTTTGTACCTCTCTTGTTTTGGTCCCATTCTTGTTGCAGTCAGCAGCTCCTTGTGGATTTTTCTCTTCCAGGAATTCCTGTTTCCTCCCAGGATCGTCTCTGTGTCTCTGAGCTTCTGAATGGCTTCCTGAGGTGTGGGACCTTTCCCAGTCGAACCCTTACCTGGGGAGGGGGGGACACACAGGTCAGCACTCCTTTAAAGGGAGGGGCCAGTGATCATATTAATAAAGCTAATAAGAGGTGAGAGAATGGATTTTAAAGATGGTCAGCGCTCCTTTAAAGGGAGGGTGGGGTGATCATGTTAATAAAGCTAATAAGAGGTGAGAGAACAGGGTTGCGGTACACTTAACTCACACACACTGAAAAACAGAAAAATTCTGCAAACGTTTTTGTCGTTAAGCTTAAATTGGTCATTTTAAGAAAAATAAAGTGAGGAAAATACAGAAATTAGGCTGCGATCGTCGGCTGTAGCACCACTAGAGGCCGCTAGGGGCGCGAAAGAAACCGTGTTGAAATAACAACAGTTTCATAACGACAGATTTAGGGTTAGGGTTAGGGTTAGATTTAAGGGTTAATTTTAGTGGTTAAGTGTCAGTCGCATATGACGTGCCACGGACTGAAGTTGCGCGTGGACAAATAAATGGTCTTGTTAGTAATTTTAAATAACATGGGAGTAACATGGCGTTTAGTTAAATTACTTCTGAAAGGTTTAAAAATATGATTTGCACAAAGATATGGCGTTTAAGGATAGTTGTTGTTGTTTTTGTTTTTGTTACCCTCCCAAGAGTTGTTTTTTGTTCGTATTTCTTCAAAAAAAAATATATATATATATATATTTAAATATATTATATATATATATATATATATATATATATATATATATATATATATATATATATTAATGTAATGTAAAATGAGAAAATAGGTCGGTGTGTGTTTTTGCGTGTATCCAGAGAATGGATTTTAAAATATGGTCAGAACTCCTTTAAGACACACCTGAGTTTGTGACCTGGACACAACTGGTAATAAAACCTGGACTGGGTGGCTGCTGCTGTGCAATAGGGTCTGATTACCAGTCCTTATCTTGCCTATCGTTTATAATAACGATAATATTAAGTGTACTAACATGATTAGTACTGCCAACTAGTACATCATTATTACAATATTATTAATATTAATTCATCGTAATCAGTTCCAAATAATAAAACACACACACAAATTAGTAACGCTAATATAGGTACACAGTTATATTGTGTATCATAACATCGAAATCAATGTCAGACTTAAAATAATCGAAACTAAACACGTGCGTGTTTTTTATAATTGATTTATTTTGAATAATTACCTTTTTCGAAGAGTTTCGCGAATCCACTCATGTTTTCAATTCACAGTCGTCTCCATGAAATACGGATATTTTAAGAACTTTTTTATCGTATTAAACCCACTATTTTTTCGGGACTCGAGTTCAAACGCTTAGCTGTCGTTCCCACCCAGCCCTGGCCCGATTCAAGCCCGTTTTTTTGTTTCAAAGGGTGTCGTTGAAATCTTGTTTCTTTTCACAGAAACTTTCACAGCTCGTCGATCAGGATACAGGAACGAACCGGCTGCGTTCAGGGTGGTGTGGTGACGCAATCGCGCACCCGTCACGTGATTGAGGAGGTTCCGCTCTCGGGGATGAGCGACTTGCAGGTGACGGCGCGGTTGCTGAACGTTAACGAGTCTGAAATGCGGTTAACGAAAGCCGTCAACATTTGCCGCATTTGGCGAATGAGTCGCGCAAATAAAACCTTTTTTTTTGCTGCAGAAATGTTGGTGACCCGTTGCCACATACGAAGTATGAATTGTGGTGACACGCACAGTAAAAGGCTCGTAAATATGTGTGGCTTTACAGAAGGCATGTGTTCCATTATAACGGGTTTTTGTGTCAGAGCACACTGCTAACGCCCATCCTACATACAATACAATATAATACAATACAATACAATACAACGTAACTCCTGATGCATTGCCACGGGTCATATGGTTAAAAACGAAATATATCAATCAAATGAATTCAAAAACACTTCCCAAGTTTAACTGAGATAAACGCTACAGGTAAGAATTCGTGTAGATATATACCTCAATTGAACTTTACTCCCGTTGACGGCGTGTTTATTATGTTTACACACTGCTCAGCTGCCTCATTCTGCCCATTAAGACACGTCCCTTGTTAAACTCTGCTCAGCTGCTTCATTCTGCCCATTAAGACACGTCCCTTGTTAAACTCTGCTTAGCTGCTTCATTCTGCCCATTAAGACCGTCCCTTGTTAAACTCTGCTCAGCTGCCTCATTCTGCCCATTAAGACACATCCCTTGTTAAACTCTGCTCAGCTGCCTCATTCTGCCCATTAAGACCGTCCCTTGTTAAACTCTGCTCAGCTGCTTCATTCTGCCCATTAAACCGTCCCTTGTTAAACACTGCTCAGCTGCTTCATTCTGCCCATTAAGACACGTCCCTTGTTAAACACTGCTCAGCTGCTTCATTCTGCCCATTAAGACACGTCCCTTGTTAAACTCTGCTCAGCTGCTTCATTCTGCCCATTAAGACCGTCCCTTGTTAAACACTGCTCAGCTGCTTCATTCTGCCCATTAAGACCGTCCCTTGTTAAACTCTGCTCAGCTGCCTCATTCTGCCCATTAAGACACCTCCTTGTTAAGCAGCTGCTCAGCTGCCTCATTCTGCCCATTAAGACCGTCCCTTGTTAAACTCTGCTCAGCTGCTTCATTCTGCCCATTAAGACACGTCCCTTGTTAAACTCTGCTTAGCTGCTTCATTCTGCCCATTAAGACCGTCCCTTGTTAAACTCTATTCAGCTGCCTCATTCTGCCCATTAAGACCGTCCCTTGTTAAACTCTGCTCAGCTGCCTCATTCTGCCCATTAAGACCGTCCCTTGTTAAACTCTATTCAGCTGCCTCATTCTGCCCATTAAAGACCGTCCCTTGTTAAACTCTGCTCAGCTGCCTCATTCTGCCCATTAAGACCGTCCCTTGTTAAACTCTCTTAGCTGCCTCATTCTGCCCATTAAGACCGTCCCTTGTTAAACTCTGCTCAGCTGCCTCATTCTGCCCATTAAGACCGTCCCTTGTTAAACTCTGCTCAGCTGCTTCATTCTGCCCATTAAGACCGTCCCTTGTTAAACTCTGCTCAGCTGCCTCATTCTGCCCATTAAGACCGTCCCTTGTTAAACTCTACTCAGCTGCCTCATTCTGCCCATTAAGACCGTCCCTTGTTAAACTCTGCTCAGCTGCCTCATTCTGCCCATTAAGACCGTCCCTTGTTAAACTCTGCTCAGCTGCTTCATTCTGCCCATTAAGACCGTCCCTTGTTAAACACTGTAGCTGCTTCATTCTGCCCATTAAGACCGTCCTTGTTAAACTCTGCTCAGCTGCCTCATTCTGCCCATTAAGACCGTCCCTTGTTAAACTCTATTCAGCTGCCTCATTCTGCCCATTAAGACCGTCCCTTGTTAAACTCTGCTCAGCTGCCTCATTCTGCCCATTAAGACCGTCCCTTGTTAAACTCTGTAGCTGCCTCATTCTGCCCATTAAGACCGTCCCTTGTTAAACTCTGCTCAGCTGCCTCATTCTGCCCATTAAGACCGTCCCTTGTTAAACTCTGCTTAGCTGCCTCATTCTGCCCATTAAGACACGTCCCTTGTTAAACTCTGCTCAGCTGCCTCATTCTGCCCATTAAGACCGTCCCTTGTTAAACTCTGCTCAGCTGCTTCATTCTGCCCATTAAGACACGTCCCTTGTTAAACTCTGCTCAGCTGCCTCATTCTGCCCATTAAGACCGTCCCTTGTTAAACTCTGCTCAGCTGCCTCATTCTGCCCATTAAGACACGTCTTTTGAAAACTATTATTTGTAAAAGGGATAAAAGCTGTCTCACCTGATTAATGATTGGATTTAATTGGGGCGTCCCATGTATTCCAATGAGACGAAAAACCTATTTAACTCAGAGTAATTTCAATGGGTACCACACTCATCCCAGACAGGGCAAGGTGGTCCATCTTCTGCAAACCTACACAATTGAGCTGATTGAATTCAGTTTCATTTGCCTGGTGAAGACAACCATATCCTTTTACGATTTATATTAAAGGGTAAGCATTAAGCAATTATTATTATTAATTTATCTCACATGTATTGCATGTATTGCCATAAGGGACTCATGCTATGTTTTAGAAATAAGAGAGTTTTTGTTGAATGTGCTGAAATAGACCATTGGGTACTTTAGGTGACGTGTTCTTGGCCTGCTTGTCGGCCTTGATTAACACATATATACATGTATTAAAGTGTTAACGTTGATATCTGTTAAGACACTGGACTGCCCAGTGTGTCTGTCAGCTGGGGATACGACGTAGCCTGTAGCTACTCTATCCAATATTTAACCGTTAATAAACCGAACGAGTACTGATCATACTCCGATTCGTAAAAAACTTTAAATACATGAGTCTGTCAATTTCTTGAGTTCTATATTAGTCATCTGGATATACTGCGGGTCCAGAGCACGAACTATATCCCACTAGGAGTAATAACATCTCTGTCCTCCTAACGTCTCCCCTGAGATATGAGTGCGTGCTGAGCAGTTCATAAGAGTACGTAAAGAAATCTGACCACGCGGATTTCGTGACACAGGGACGAGGAGAATCGCAAGATGTTTACCGATCTGGATTATGAACTAGAGGAAGATAAGCTGTAAGTAACAGGTGCTACAGTAGTGTTAAAAATATAGAACTAAAAAACACATTGTAATAATGGCACAGAATTGGGTGTAGGGTTAGCAAATTTATTTTTTTTAATACGTCCATAGAAAGGTGTTCTAAAAATTCAGTTACCATCTTGCCTCAGAAAATAGCCCCATTTTACAAAAAAATGATTCATAATATTTAATATGCTGATCTTTACCCGCGAGTTACAAAGGAGTGCAACATTGTAACTAGTGCTGGGGAAAAGAAACCTGTATATTGGACTTCAATTGGGAATATGCAGATATTTGAAAGACACTATAGATGAAAAGTTGCAGCTGCTTCCTGCTCTCTGCTCCCTCATCACTTCATGTGTTGAAGATCAAACTCGAATAGTCCAACTTCAGTCAGACCATGGTGTCTGATCTTAACAGTGGTATAAACTAGGGTTGAGTTTGAGAACTCGAAACAAAAATCATTGCTCGAGCACTTCATTTACAAGACACTCTGATATATTGTGAAGTGTTAAATTTAAATCAAGGAGTGATGTTAAAACTTTACAATGCATTAGTAAGACCTCACCTAGAATATTGTGTTCAGTTCTGGTCACCTCGTTACAAAAAGGATATTGCTGCTCTAGAAAGAGTGCAAAGAAGAGCAACCAAATTATCCCGGGTTTTAAAGGCATGTCGTATGCAGACAGGCTAAAAAAAATTGAATCTATTCAGTCTTGAACAAAGAAGACTACGCGGCGATCTGATTCAAACATTCAAAACCCTAAAAGGTATAGACAATGTCAACCCGGGGACTTCTTTGACTTGAAAAAAAAAAACAAGGACCAGGGGTCACAAATGGAATTAGATAAAGGGCATTCAGAACAGAAAATAGGAGGCACTTTTTACACAGAAATTGTGGTCTGGAACCAACTCCCAGTAACGTTGTTGAAGCTGACACCCTGGGATCCTTCAAAAGCTGCTTGATGAGATTCTGGGATCAATAAGCTACTAACAACCAAACGAGCAAGATGGGCCAAATGGCCTCCTCTCGTTTGTAATGTTGTGATCCATGTTGTGATCTGGGTTTGCCAATGGCTCTCTGACCTCTGTCTTCCTTATTTGAAAAGACTAAATCAAGGCATGCCTGCCCTCTAGTCAGTGCCTTGACAAATTGCATGAGGAAGCAGTCATTTGTCATTTCCACCATTTTCAATTTGGATCCAGACAGATTGACGGCCGTGTATCCTCCTCCTTCTCTAGCCCCGCGAAACATTCAGAACGTAAACAAACAGACAACGCACAGACAAGTCCTGCTGCAAGTCCCTTCATATATATAATATCTGTTTGCGGATCGCACAAGATTACTGAAATATTAGGAACCAGTGGTACGCACAGCACGTAGCGTGCGCACAGGGCTGCAGGCGCCCATGTAGATAGACTTGCAAACAGTGTCACACATGTTGGTTTCCTCAAAGTACTTTCAATGATTTAAAGAAAAGCAGCATCAAATAAACAGACTCCCAAGTGTCCTACAGTAGAGACCAGGAGTTTGCAGGTTATCTGCTGTGTTAAAGTAATAAAGCAGTAATAAAGCAGTAATAAAAATGTGTTTTAAAGCACCAGTCAACCTCCTTTAACAGCTCAGACTGTGACAAGCTCACTGTGTGCGTGTCTCTGAGCTGGGGGGCTTCACTGTGGTTTCTGTTGCTTTGTCGGGGGATCCCCCACAGTCCTGGGACAGTCACCCTCAAGAAGGACCCTCAGAATCTGATTGGGATCAGCATTGGAGGAGGGCTCAGTACTGTCCCTGTCTCTACATCGTCCAGGTAAGGTGTCCCATCATCATCCATCAGGTGAAGCTCAGTCCCTCCTGCATTTCAAGTGCTTCACTTCCAGGACAGTGGTGTCCATAGTTAAAGTTTAAATGGAAGCCGTATGGTTTTCAAATACGACTGGTAATTATAAGTAGGGCTGTAAATCGCTTATTTACAGTCTAAAAAGGTATTTCAAGATATTTCACGATTTAAACATGTTGTCACGTTGAAAATTGATCATTTTCTCTACAGTTATTATACAGCAAATGTTCCTTAATATTTAAATGCATCTCTGAAAAACAGTAAATGGTAAATTGTAGATTATGTTATGTACACCATTTCTCACTAGAACCGCTGAGATTTCAGACAACATACAACCGCCGCACCCGCAAAATTTAAAACAGCTTCGATATGAAAATGAAAAACAAGCAATCCGATACAACTTAATATTTTTATTTATGAACATCATACGTAACATTTTCAGAGCAGAAACACCATATTTACATTGAAAATTAAACATTTTAATTATTTTTTTCAAAAAGAGCACATAAGCATGAAAACTGTAATAAAATAAACTTTACGCAAAAAACTTCTGTGTGAACAGGTGTAGAAAACGGTCTGCACATATAAAATTATAAAACATAAATAACTAGTTATAAAAATAGCATAAAACAAAAATATAACATAACTTATGCAATGTGAAAGCGCTTTTTGAGTGAAACAGAGTTCAAAGGCTCTGCCTGTCTGTTCAAGTTCTATTACAGCTTTCACACAGAAAACACGCTTTTCATCTGTACCAGTGCATTTTGCCACAGACTGCCTTTTCACAACAGGCGCAGACATCAAGTTCTGTTTTTATTGCATTTAGCAACCTGGCATTGTCTTTTATTCCGTGTGCCAGGGGCGCAGCGCTGGCTGAAGGTTGAGGGGCATGTTGCCGGTCGGCTTTCGTGTCTCTTATTAAAATGTTTCTGCCGTTGCTCAGGACTAGCTGCAAAATGAAGTCCCACCGGGACATTGTGTTTCAGTGCACTCCTTCCTTACAAAACAAAGCCAGGTCCAAAACATTATAAAAACAGCCACAGCCACCTGCGAGGACCACCTTTGACGAAATACCGCCGTGCCATGTGATCAAGTACATCCACACCGTACTTCGTTGCGTTGTAAAATGCAACAGTCTCTGGCTTTTGTTTAGCATCGGTCCCGATCTTCACTGATTTGTGCAGAGAGCTTAGAATAACACATTTTTTAAAAAATTTTACACCTGTAGTAGCGTAGCTATATCACACTGTATTGTGATTCAATGTGTGTTTTTGACAACTGCTAATAAAATAAATAATAATAATATATGATGTGTAGAATGATTTTCAGCACTCGACGGGAGTATATAATACGTTTTTTTCACAATGACTTTGATTTTATTACAAAGCCCAGACTAAGTTGTCAGCTATATTGTATTGATTTCAATATGCTGCATAAACTGCAGGTCTGGCGGTTGAAAAAACAAGTGCTTATAACTTATTCATTTGTATGATTCCGCAGCTGAAACACCGTATGGGTATTTAGTTCAAATATTTAGTAACACTTAAGAACGGACATGTACCAGACATTCACATACGCGGAGATATTTAAATTTGAATGGCAAAAACCGTTCAGAAAGCCGCTAAGGTGATGCTAGTGTTAAGACATTCTAATTTCAACATCAGTGAATTATCAAACAAAATAAAAACATATATAAATGTAAAAATAACAGAGAATATTTAGCCGAAATATTTACAGTCTTTGATGCAGCTGGTGTCTTTTCTCTGCAATCATCTTATGCTGGACCCTTGTGTCACCAGCGTCCACAGATGAGCCACCCTGGTGCATCCTGCTGTCTCCTGCCATTCGCTAAGCTAAAACCTGTTTAATATGTTTCCCTCACTGTGGCAGAATGTGGTGCGTTCATGTTCACAGCACTCTGTTGGAGGAGCTTCTTGTTCTAGGTTTACGACTGGTTACAAGATTTCAAGTATTACACCCTCGCTATAACAAACCTTTTGGGGTCTGTAACACCTCTAAAAAAAAGTAGGGTTCTTTGAGGGTTCCTCAAGGAACCTTAAGGGTTCTATTGCAAGTTTTTTTTCTCAGTAAGGGTTCGTTTGGGAACCTCTGGTTTGCTCTGTCTAATATAAGAGCAGATAATATTTTGCCAAATATTTAACTAAATTTATAATAGTATATGTATGTATAACATATGCATTGTAGTTTATAGCTTCCATTTGTATCCATCTTGAACAGAACCTTTAATTGGATAAATATGTAGGAGAAACCCATACGACGTTCAACACAATAATAAAACCTCAGGGCAAGATGCCCCTACACAAACGATAGAAATATATATATAATATAATATAATATAATATAATATAATATAATATAATATAATATCTATATATACACACACACACACACACACACACACACACACACACACACACACACACATTATGCGTTCTTAATTTACAATTCATTGCAAATGTGTTAAGGTGTGTGTTTTTCCACGATACGTTATTCTTTACATCTTAATCATTTTGTAAAACAAAAAATCATTTAACAACACATTTATGAAACAGGCTAAATAACATGTTCTGCGTTTTGTTTACTTATTATATATCTGGCAAAAGGCTGTTTGATATGTTTTTAATACTGAATGTAGAAAAGTGCGGTCCACGAGTTGCCCCAGCAACAGCGGGTGCCCTCTCAACCAATCAGCTGCCAGCGCACCCACAGCGCAGGCAGGTGTTCGACGGGTTCTTCACAGGACAGGAGATCTTTCTTCACGACGGTAACTTTCTGAGAGGTAAGAAAAAATCTTTTAATACCGCTAAATATCTTCATTTGTGTGAATCAATGAAAAATATCAAATAAAGACGTACAGACAGCTGTAGAACATCCACAGTAAAATAAAAGAAAAAGGTTATTTTGCTTTTTGTTAATGATGCAGGTCAACGAGAATTTCTGAAATTTTTTTTTTTTTTTTTTTTTTACTAAACCTGATGGCGATAATTGGCCTGAACTGAGAGAGGAAAAAGGAAAATATACTTATGATACTTCTGGGGTCCCCCTCCCCCGCCCCCGAGGAGTCTAGCCGGTGAAAACAAAGTGTCAAGCTTCATTAGTATTATTTTTCACAATAAATTAATCGAGCCACTAGGTAGAATACTTTCTGACGTAAAATGCTTCATTAAGGCTATTGTTTAATGACGATTTCTAGGATACATGATTATTAAGTAAATATAAGATCTGATTCACTGCTCGATTTCTCGAGCGAATCTGGTACAAAATTAATAAAACACAAATTACTATATCTTTTTCTCTTGAATAAATGAGACTTTTTTTTAACCACGTTCTTTTAAAACCATGATGTTTAATATAAATTGTGTCGTATGCAAACTGAAAACAAATTTTAAATGGTGCGCATCCGTGAACAGTTGTGTGGCGTCGTTTGTGAGCTAGGATGAAGGCTACCTCGTCTTGCAGGTCCAGTGTGCTAACAACAGAACATTAACAAACATTAAACACCAAATCACAGAACATTAACAAACATTAAACACCGTCACAGAACATTAACAAACATTAAACACCAAATCACAGAACATTAACAAACATTAAACACCAAATCACAGAACATTAACAAACATTAAACACCAAATCACAGAACATTAACAAACATTAAACACCAAATCACAGAACATTAACAAACATTAAACACCAAATCACAGAGCATTAACAAACATTAAACACCAAATCACAGAACATTAACAAACATTAAACACCAAATCACAGAACATTAACAAACATTAAACACCAAATCACAGAACATTAACAAACATTAAACGCAAATCACAGAACATTAACAAACATTAAACACCAAATCACAGAACATTAACAAACATTAAACACCAAATCACAGAACATTAATAAACATTAAACACCAAATCACAGAATATTAACAAACATTAAACACTAAATCACAGAACATTAACAAACATTAAACACCAAATCACAGAGCATTAACAAACATTAAACACCAAATCACAGAGCATTAACAAACATTAAACACCAAATCAGAGCATTAACAAACATTAAACACCAAATCACAGAACATTAACAAACATTAAACACCAAATCACAGAACATTAACAAACATTAAACACCAAATCACAGAACATTAACAAACATTAAACACCAAATCACAGAACATTAACAAACATTAAACACCAAATCACAGAACATTAACAAACATTAAACCAAATCCTAGAGCATTAACAAACATTAAACACCAAATCACAGAACATTAACAAACATTAAACACCAAATCACAGAACATTAACAAACATTAAACACCAAATCACAGAACATTAACAAACATTAAACACCAAATCACAGAACATTAACAAACATTAAACACCAAATCACAGAACATTAACAAACATTAAACACCAAATCACAGAACATTAACAAACATTAAACACCAAATCAGAACATTAACAAACATTAAACACCAAATCACAGAACATTAACAAACATTAAACGCAAATCTGGAGCATTAACAAACATTAAACACCAAATCACAGAGCATTAACAAACATTAAACACCAAATCACCAGAGCATTAACAAACATTAAACACCAAATCACAGAGCATTAACAAACATTAAACACCAAATCACAGAACGTTAAACAAACATTAAACACCAAATCACAGGCATTAACAAACATTAAACACCAAATCACGGAGCATTAACAAACATTAAACGCAAATCACAGAACATTAACAAACATTAAACACCAAATCACAGAACATTAATAAAACATTAAACACCAAATCACAGAACATTAACAAACATTAAACACCAAAATCACAGAACATTAACAAACATTAAACACCAAATCACAGAACATTAACAAACATTAAACACCAAATCACAGAACATTAACAAACATTAAACACCAAATCACAGAACATTAACAAACATTAAACGCAAATCACAGAACATTAACAAACATTAAACACCAAATCACAGAACATTAACAAACATTAAACACCAAATCACAGAACATTAACAAACATTAAACACCAAATCACAGAACATTAACAAACATTAAACACCAAATCACAGAACATTAACAAACATTAAACACCAAATCACAGAACATTAACAAACATTAAACACCAAATCACAGAACATTAACAAACATTAAACACCAAATCACAAGCATTAACAAACATTAAACACCAAATCACTGGGCAGTCACACACACACACACACACACACACACACACAGTCCAGTGGCACGCCTTCCTGCTCATGGCGCAGCAACACAACATAGATAGCTGTATAAACATAAACGTTTACCTGCGAAAAAAGCTGAGCTATTTTTTCTGTTTCGTATGTCAGCAGGCATAAAGAAAAGGCGTAAACACACAAACAGATTTAAAAGAAAAAGGGACATCACATATTATTTCTAAAGGGTTATTCAATTACATGATAGAAAAAATACATGTAATTTTGCATATAATTTGGTCTGATTCATTGTTAATGGAAGACACAAATGCTGTACCTCTAATCAGTCTGACATTATTATTATTATATTATTATTATTATTATTATTATTATTATTATTATTATTTATTAGTTTTAGCTATACTATGATCTTCCTTTTGCGATTTTTTCTATAAGTTTTTCACTGGCATTTTACAGGACCTGTTCAGGTATACATATAGCTACATCAATGGCTGCTTTGTTTTTGTTCCAGTCTGTATTTGCAGTTACAGTGCCCCGGTCTCAGTGGCGTCACCTCCCGGCAGTGATGTCACTCGACTACTCTTTCTCCTATAAAGCGGGGCTGATCTCACCAGAGTGGTGGTTACCTGGCAGCGCCCTCCACAATGATCATGTAGTCCACAGTTTCTATTACAGTCGAGACCAGCTGGCTCTGCAGGGAATGAAGCCTACAGGAATCGGACCCAGCTGTTCCCAGAGCAGCTCAGTGTGGGGAACGCCACCCTTAGACTGAAACAGGTGCGGGGGAGGATGAGGGCTGGGTACACCTGCTGTCACCAACCAAGTGGAGAACACCAGGGCGCGTGCGGCTCATAGTGGCAGGTAAGAGGTGTTCTGAAGACATAATTTGGGTGTAACTTCACATATTGACATCTTTAAAGGTGACTGTGGTTAAATTATTTAATACATCTTACCTGGCGTGAACTTCTTGTCATGATAAATATAATGACGATTCATTCCCTGTCTTCCCAGCTCCATACAGTGAGCCTCGTGTACACATTTGACATCATGGAGGGTCGTGACCAATATACTTTGACCCTGTACTCGAGAGGGTACTGGCCTTCAGTGCAGTGGCTGAATGAGACAGGATGTGACATCTGGGCGCCCAGTAAGACTAGCCAATCCCTGGACCTTCGAGGCCTGGTGGAGCTGAGGTCAGATGCTAGAGCAGAGATGATGCATAACCTACACCTTCATCCTCAACAACACAAAACTGGTTCAAGTTATAAGGGAAGCTTTTCATTACGAAAAACACAGGTGAGACATCCACGAAAGGTTTTGTCGTGGGAATCAAGCAGAGGATTACAGGGCTGTTTTGTGTAAAATATGCCTTTGTTTGTAAAATATGCAGCTGGTTTCACAGACATTGATTTGCACTAACATTAGCCTCACTAATAATTGTTTAATAGCTCACTGAACCTGAAAAGGCTGTTTTCTTTGAGCCCTGCGTTCTCGTTCACATAACTCTTGCTTGCTGTGGTCCTGTGTGTTCTGAGATGTTCCCATAGGAAGTCATTCACAGGGTATGGCTGTGGGGAATTCACATGCTTGTAGCGGTCTGTGAGCATTCAACAAGAGTTTTCTTTCTATTTTTCTATTAGAGGTCTGCTCCGATTACTTTGAAGTCCTCTTCTTTTAGTCCTGTGTTTACCTGTCCTCGCATTGCTGATGATGGCGGTAATATAGAGGAGAGCCGTGCTGGGTGACACTGAAATGAGCGTTGGCATTAATCTATACTTCTCTGGGTGCTGCTTACTGGCTTCACTGGACTTCTTGAAGGTATGCAGGTCCTGCGACAGCCAATTTCTGTAGTTTTAATCTCCATCCAAGCCATTTTGTTGGTTCAATCATTGGCAAGCTTCATAATCGAGCACAATTTTGAATAAATAATATGTTT
>JAHFZB010000137.1:35199-60199 GCA_036884735.1 Huso huso
TCTTTTTTTTTTTACCATATTATGAACTCTTTCTTCACAGTTCTATTCTGCTCATTGAGACGTCCCTTTGTTAAACTCTGCTCATTGCCCTCATTCTGCCTTATTAAGACACGTCCCCTTTGTTAAACCCTGCTCAGGCTTGCCTATTCTGCTCTATTAAGACGTCCCTTTGTTGTGTCCCTGCTCAGCTGCCCCCATTCTGCCCATTAAGACATCGCCCTTGTTAAACTCTTTACTCAGCGTTTATCTCGCCCATTAAGACGCCCCTTTGTGAAACCCTGCTCAGCTGTTTCATTCTGCCCATTAAGACATCAGCCCTTGTTAAACTTCGTTTCAGCTGCCTCATTCGCCCATTAAGACATCAGCCCCTTTGTTAAACTTGTTCAGCTGCTCTATTCTCTAGTCGTATTAAGACACGCCCCTTGTTAAACTTCTGCTCAGCTGCCCTTTATTCTGCCCATTAAGACATCGTGCCCCTTTGTTAAATTCTGCTCTAGCTGCCTCTATTCGTCTTATTAAGACATCGCCCCTTTGTTAAACTTCTGTTTCAGTTGCCCTATTCGCCCATTAAGACATCGCCCCTTGTTAAACTCCCCTGCTCAGCTGCCTCATTCTGCCCATTATTATCAGCCCCCGAGAACTTGCTCTAGCTGCCTTATTCTGCCCATACATACGCCCCTGGTAGCTAAACTCCCTGCTCAGCTGCTCCTTATTCTGCCCATTAACATCAGCGTCCCTTTGTTAAACTCTGCTTAGCTGCTTCATTCCTGCCCATTAAGACATCAGCCCCTTTACAGTCTCTGCTCAGCTGTTTCATTCTGCCCATTAAGACACGCCCCTTTGTTAAACTCTGCTCAGCTGTCTCTGCCCTAAGCCCATTAAGACATCGCCCTTGTTAAACTCTGCTTAGCTGCTTCATTCTGCCCATTAAGACACGGCCCCTTTGTTAAACTCTGCTTATTGCCTATCTTGCCCATTAAGACACCTCCCCAGCTAAACTTGCTCAGCTGCTTCATTCTGCCCATTAAGACATCAGCCTTTATAAACCTTCTGCTCAGCTGCCCTCATTCCTGCCTATTGATACGCCCCTTGTTAACCCTGCTCAGCGCCCTCATTCTGCCCCATTAAGACACGCCCCTTTGTTAAAGTCCCCTGCTCAGCTGCTTCATTCTGCCCATTAAGACACGCCCCTTGTTAAATCCCTCTGCTCAGCTGCCTACTCTGCCTATTAAGAGTCATCGGCCCCTTGTTAAACCTCTCTTCTCTGCTCAGCTGCTCCTATTCGCCCATTAAGACACGCCGCCCCTTTGTTAAACTCTGCTCAGCTGTTTTATCTCCTGCTCATTAAGACACGCCCCTTGTTAAACTCTGCTCAGCTGCCCTCATTCTCCGCCTATTAAGACACGCCCCTGTTAAACTCCTGCTCAGCTGCTTCATTCTGCCCATTACACATCCCTATTGCCCTGCTCAGCTGTTTATTCTGCCCATTAAGACACGTCCCTTTGCCAAACTCTGCTCAGCTGCCTCTGCCCTGCCCAAGACACATCCCTTGTTAAACCTGCTCAGCTCCTTCATTCTGCCCATTGCACCTCCCTTGTGCCAAACTCTGCTCAGCTGCTTCATTCTGCCCATTAAGACACGCCCCTTTAAACCTTCTGCTCAGCTGCGTTTCCATTCTGCCCATTAAGACACACCTCTTTGAGCAAACTCTGCTCAGCTGTTTCATTCTGCCCATTAAGACACGTCCCTTTGTTAAAACTCTTGCTCAGCTGCCTCATTCTGCCCATTCAGACATCCCTTGTTAAACCTGCTCAGTTGCTTCATTCCTGCCCACAAGACACTCCTCCCTTGTTAAACTCCTTGCTCAGCTGTTTCATCTCCTGCCCATCGTCCCTTGTTAAATCCCCTCTGCTCAGCTGCTTCATTCTGCCCATTAAGACATCAGCCCTTGTTAAATCCTGCCTGGCTGCCCTATTCTGCCCATTAACACGCCCCTTGCGCCAGCCCCTGCTCAGCTGCTTCATTCGCCCATTAAGACACGCCCCTTGTTAAACTCTGCTCAGCTGCCCTTATTCTGCCCATTAAGACACGCCCCTTTGTTAAACTCTGCTCAGCTGCCTCCCATTCGCCCACAACTCTTGCTCAGCTGCCTCATTCTGCCTATTAAGACACGCCCCTTTGTTAAACTCTGCTCAACTGCCTCATTCTGCCCATTAAGACACGCCCTTGTTAAACCTACCAGCTGCCTCTATCTGCCCATTAAGAGTCACCGCCCTCCTTTGTTAAACCTCTGCTCAGCTGCTTCATTCTTGCCCATTAAGAGCCATCGCCCCTTGTTAAACTCTGCTCAGTTGCCTCATTCGCCCATTAAGACATCGCCCTTGTTAAACCCCACCAGCTGCTCTGCTCCATTAAGACATCAGCCTCAAAGAACCTGCTCAGCTGCCTCATTCTGCCCATTAAGACATGTCCCTTTGTTAACTTCTACTCAGCTGCTTCGATTCCTGCTCTTATTAAGACAACCTTTGTTAAACTCTGCTCAGCTGCCTTATTCTGCCCATTAAGCATCGCCCTTGTTAAACTTCTTCAGCTGCCCTCATTCCGCCTATTGTCGCCCCTTTGTTAAACTTCTGCTCAGCTGCTCCTTTATCTGCCTTATTACACATCGCCCTTAAAGAAATTGCTCAGTTGCCTCTATTCGCCCATTAAGACATCCCTTTGTTAAACTCTGTTCAGCTGCCTCTATTCTGCCCATTAAGACACATCCCTTGTTAAACTCTGCTCAGCTGCTTCATTCTGCCCATTAAGACACCTCCTTGTTAAACCCTGCTCATGTTTCATTCTGCCCATTAAGACATCGTCCCTTATTAAACCCCTGCTCAGCTGCTTTATTCCCTGCCCATTAAGACGACATCCCTTGTTAAACTCTGCTCAGCTGCTTCATTCTGCCCATTAAGACACGCCTCTTCTAAACTCTGCTCAGCTTGCCTATTCTTGCCCATTCAGAGCATCCCTTTAGCTAAACTTCTGCTCAGCTGCTTCATTATTCTGCCTATTAAGACATCGCCCCTTTGTTAAACTCTGCTCAGCTAGTTTCCTCTATTCTGCCCATTACACATCAGCCGCCCCTTGTTAAACTCTGTGCCTGCAACTGCCTCTATTCTGCTCCATTAAGACACGCCCCTTGTTAAACTTACTCAGTTGCCTCATTCTGCCTATTAAGACATCGCCCTTGTTAAACTTCTTGCTCAGTTGTTTTATTCTGCCTTATTGGCCATCGCCCCTTTAGCTAAACTCTGCTCAGCTGCTTCATTCTTGCCCATTAAGAGACGTGTCCCCCTTTGTTAAACCCCTAATTAAAGTTGCTTCCTTCATTCTGCCCATTAAGACATCGCCCCTTTGTTAAACTCTGCTCATACGCTTGCTCTATTCTGCCCATTAAGACACGCCCCTTTGTTAAACTCCCTGCTCAGCTGCTCCTTATTCTGCCCATTAAGACACGCCCCTTTGTTAAACTCTGCTGCTCAGTTGCCTCATTCTGCCCATTAAGACATCACGCCCCAGCAAACTCTGCTCAGCTGCTTTGCATTCTGCCCATTAAGACACGCCCTTGTTAAACCCCTGCTCATTGCCCTCAGCCTGCCCATGACACGTGGCCTTGTTAAACCTTGCTCAGCTGCCCCATTCTGCCCATTAAGACAGCCCCTGTTAAACTCTGCTCAGCTGCCCTTATCTGCCCATTGAGACACGCCCCTGTTAAACTCTGCTCAGCTGCCCCATTCTGCCCATTAAGACATCGCCCCTCGAGCAAACTCTGCTCAGCTGTTTCATTCTTGCCCATTAAGACACGTCCCTTGTTGGGGAACTTGCCCAGCTGCTCCTATTTTCGCCCATTAAGACATCGCCTTTGAAAGCGAACTTTACTCAGCTGTTTATTCTGCCTTATTAACATCAAACCCTTTGTTAAACTCTTCTTGCTCAGCTGCCCTCATTCTGCCCATTATCGTCCTTTGTTAAACTCTGTTCAGCTGCCTCATTCTGCCCATTAAGATGGTCGCCCCTTTGTTAAACTCTGTCAGCTGCCTTAATTCTGCCTTACGCCCCGCTAAACCAGCTGTTTCATTCTGCCCATTAAGACACGCCCCTTTGTTGTCTCCCCGTCAGCTGCCTCATTCTGCCTTATTACCGCCCCTTGTTAAACTCTACTCAGCTGTTTATCTTGCCCATTAAGACATCGCCCCTGAAAGAACTCTGCTCAGCGGTTCCCCATTCTGCCCATTAAGACATCCTTTGTTAAACTCTGCTCATTGCCCTATTCCGCATCGCCCTTGTTAAACTCTCTGCTCAGTTGCTTCATTCTGCCCATTAAGACATCAGCCCCTTGTTAAACTCTCTGCTCAGCTGCCCTTATTCTGCCTAAGACACATCGCCCTTGTTAAACTCTGCTCAGCTGCTCTATTCTGCCCATTAAGACATCGCCCTTGTTAAACTCTACCAGCTGCCTCTATTCCTGCCTATTAAGACACGCCCTTTGTTAAACTCTGCTCAGCTGCCTCATTCTGCCCCATTAAGACACGCCCCTGTTAAACTCTGCTCAGCTGTCTTATTCTGCCCATTAAGACACGGCCCCTTTGTTAAACTCTGCTTAGCTGCCTCATTCTGCCCATTAAGACATCAGTTCCTTGTTAAACCTGCTAGCTGTTTATTCTGCCCATTAAGACATCGTGGCCCCTTGTTAAACTTCTGTCTAGCTGTTTATCTTGCCCATTAACATCGCCCCCTTTGTTTAACTCTAATAGCTGCTCTATTCTGCCCATTACACATCGCCCTTTGTTAAACTCTACTCAGCTGCCTCATTCTGCCCATTAAGCACACCGCCCCTTGTTAAACTCTGCTCAGCTGCTCTATTCTTGCCCATTAAGACATCGCGCCCTTGTTAAACTCTGCTCAGCTGCCCTTATTTCTTTTTTTTTCTTTTTTTCATGCACATTGTTCTTGCCTCATTCTGCCCATTAAGACACGTCCCTTGTTAATCTCTTGCTCAGTCGCCCCCATTCTGCCCTATTTAAGACATCGTCCCTTGAAAGAACCCTGCTCAGCTGCTTCCATTCTGCCCATTAAGAACACCTCCCTTGTTAACCTTGCTCAGCTGCCTCATTCTGCTCCATTAAGAGACGTCCCTTTGTTAAACTCTTGCTCAGTTCTCATTCTGCCCATTAAGACGTTCCCAGCAGTCTCGCTCAGCCAGTTCTATTTCGCTCCATTAAGACATCGTCCTTTGTTAAACCCTACTGTTGCCTCATTCTGCCCATTAAGACACGTCCTTTAGTTAAACCCTGCTCATAGCTGTTTATTCTGCCCGTATTAAGACATCAGTCTCCTTGTTAAACCCTGCCTAGCTGTTTATCTGCATGTCCCTTTGAGCAACCCTGCTCAGCTGCCTCATTCGCATAAGATACTTCGGTTCCCGCAAACTTAATCACTCAGCTGCCCTCTATTCTGGTCTATTAAGACATCGCCCTTTGTTAAACTCTGCTCAGCTGTTTATTCCTGCCCATTAAGACATCGCCGCCCCTTTGTTAAAATCCCTGCTCTAGCTGCTTCATTCGCCCATTAAGACATGTCCCTGTTAAACTCTACCAGCGTTCTATTCTGCCCATTAAGACGCCCCTGTTAAACTCTTGCTCAGCTGCTCCATTCTGCCCATTAAGACATCGCCCCTTTACAAATTTCTTGCTCAGCTGTTCTATTCTGCCCATTAAGACATCGGCCCTTTGTTAAACTCTACTCAGCTGCTTCATTCTGCCCATTAAGACATCGCCCCTTGTTAAACTTCTGCTTAGTTGTTTATCTGCCCATTAAGACATCGCCCTTTAAAGAACTTCTGTTTGCTGCCTTTATGCCTGTCGAGATACTCGCCCTTTGTTAAACTTCTGTTCAGCGGCTTTATTCCTGCCCATTACCTCCCTTTGTTAAACTTCTGCTCAGTTGCCTCGTTTCTGCCTTATTAAGACACGCCCCTTTGTTAAACTCTGCTCAGCTGCCTCTATTCTGCCTTATTAAGACACGCCCCTTGTTAAACTTCTGTTCAGCTGCTCTATTCTGCCCATTAAGACGCCCCTTGTTAAACTCTGCTCAGCTGCCTTATTCTTGCCCATTAGTGATATCGTCCTTTGAAAGAACTCTGCTCAGCTGTTTATTCTGTCTATTACGTCTCTTTGTTAAACTTGTTCAGTTGTTTGCCTTGCCCATACATTACTCTCCTTTATTAAACCTCTGCTCAGTTGCCTCATTCTTGCCCATTAAGACATCGCCCCTTGTTAAACTCTGCTCAGCTACCTCATTCTGCCCATTGCACGCCCTTGTTAAACCTCTGTTTCATTGCCTCTTATTCTCGTGTCTGGCTTAAGACATCGCCCTCACAGTTCTACTTAGCTGCTCTATTCTGCCCATTAAGACATCGCCCCTTGTTAAACTCTCTGCTCAGCGCTACCTCATTCCTCAGCTGCCTCATTCTGCCCATTAAGACACGTCCCTTGTTAAACTCTGCTCAGCTGCTTCATTCTGCCCATTAAGACACGTCCTTGTTAAACTCTGCTTAGCTGCTTCATTCTGCCCATTAAGACACGCCTTGTTAAACTCTGCTCAGCTGCCTCATTCTGCCCATTAAGACACGTCCCTTGTTAAACTCTGCTCAGCTGCCTCATTCTGCCCATTAAGACACGCCCCTTGTTAAACCCTGCTCAGCTGCTTCATTCTGCCCATTAAGACACGTCCCTTGTTAAACACTGCTCAGCTGCTTCATTCTGCCCATTAAGACACGTCCCTTGTTAAACACTGCTCAGCTGCTTCATTCTGCCCATTAAGACACGTCCCTTTGTTAAACTCTGCTCAGCTGCTTCATTCTGCCCATTAAGACACGTCCCTTGTTAAACACTGCTCAGCTGCTTCATTCTGCCCATTAAGACACGCCCCTTGTTAAACTCCTGCTCAGCTGCCTCATTCTGCCCATTAAGACACCTCCCTTGTTAAACGCTGCTCAGCTGCCTCATTCTGCCCATTAAGACACGTCCCTTGTTAAACTCTGCTCAGCTGTTTATTCTGCCCATTAAGACACGCCCCTTGTTAAACTCTGCTTAGCTGTTCATTCTGCCCATTAAGACACGCCCCTTGTTAAACTCTATTCCAGCTGCCTCATTCTGCCCATTAAGACACGTCCCTTGTTAAACCCTCTGCTCAGCTGCCTCATTCTGCCCATTAAGACGTCCCTTGTTAAACTCTATTCAGCTGCCTCATTCTGCCCATTAAGACACGCCCCTTGTTAAACTCTGCTCAGCTGCCTCATTCTGCCCATTAAGACACGTCCCTTGTTAAACTCTGCTTAGCTGCCTCATTCTGCCCATTGAACACGCCCCTTGTTAAACTCTGCTCAGCTGCCTATTCTGCCCATTAAGACACGTCCTTGTTAAACTCTGCTCAGCTGCTTCATTCTGCCCATTAAGACACGTCCCTTGTTAAACTCTGCTCAGCTGCCTCATTCTGCCCATTAAGACACGTCCTTGTTAAACTCTACTCAGCTGCCTCATTCTGCCCATTAAGACACGTCCCTTGTTAAACTCTGCTCAGCTGCCTCATTCTGCCCATTAAGACACGTCCCTTGTTAAAACTCTGCTCAGCTGCTTCATTTGCCCATTAAGACACGTCCCTTGTTAAACACTGTTAGCTGCTTCATTCTGCCCATTAAGACACGCCCTTGTTAAACACTGCTCAGCTGCCTCATTCTGCCCATTAAAGACACGCCCTTGTTAAACTCTATTCAGCTGCCTCATTCTGCCCATTAAGACACGCCCCTTGTTAAACTCTGCTCAGCTGCCTCATTCTGCCCATTAAGACCGTCCCTTGTTAAACTCTGCTTAGCTGCCTCATTCTGCCCATTAAGACACGCCCCTTGTTAAACTCTGCTCAGCTGCCTCATTCTGCCCATTAAGACACGTCCCTTGTTAAACTCTGCTTAGCTGCCTCATTCTGCCCATTAAGACACGTCCCTTGTTAAACTCTGCTCAGCTGCCTCATTCTGCCCATTAAGACACGTCCCTTGTTAAACTCTGCTCAGCTGCCTCATTCTGCCCATTAAGACACGCCCCTTGTTAAACTCTGCTGCATCCTGCTCATTCATTCTGCCCATTAAGACACGTCCTTGTTAAACTCTGCTCAGCTGCCTCATTCTGCCCATTAAGACACGTCCCTTGTTAAACTCTGCTCAGCTGCCTCATTCTGCCCATTAAGACACGTCTTTGAAACTATTATTTGTAAAAGGATAAAGAGCTGTCTCACCTGATTAATGATTGATTTAATTGAGGCGTCCCATGTATTCCAATGAGACGAAAAACCTATTTAACTCCAGAGTAATTTCAATGGAGTACCACACTATCCCAGACAGGGCAAGGTGGTCCATCTTCTGCAACCTACACAATTGAGCTGATTGAATTCAGTTTCATTTGCCTGGTGAAGACAGCCATATCCTTTACGATTTATAAAGGGTAAGCATTAAGCAATTATTATTATTAATTTATCTCACATGTATTGCATGTATTGCCATAAGGGACTCATGCTATGTTTTAGAAATAAGAGAGAGTTTTGTTGAATGTGCTGAAATAGACCATTGGGTACTTTAGGTGACGTGTTCTTGGCCTGCTTGTCGGCCTTGATTAACACATATATACATGTATTAAAGTGTTAACGTTGATATCTGTTAAGACACTGACCGCCCAGTGTGTCTGTCAGTTGGGGATACGACGTAGCCTGTAGCTACTCTATCCAATATTTAACCGTTAATAAACCGAACGAGTACTGATCATACTCCGATTCGTAAAAAACTTTAAATACATGAGTCTGTCAATTTCTTGAGTTCTATATTAGTCATCTGGATATACTGCGGGTCCAGAGCACGAACTATATCCCACTAGGAGTAATAACATCTCTGTCCTCCTAACGTCTCCCCTGAGATATGAGTGCGTGCTGAGCAGTTCATAAGAGTACGTAAAGAAATCTGACCACGCGGATTTCGTGACACAGGGACGAGGAGAATCGCAAGATGTTTACCGATCTGGATTATGAACTAGAGGAAGATAAGCTCAGTAACAGGTGCTACAGTAGTGTTAAAATATAGAACTAAAGAAACACATTGTAATAATGGCACAGAATTGGGTGTAGGGTTAGCAAATTTATTTTTTTTAATACGTCCATAGAAAGGTGTTCTAAAAATTCAGTTACCATCTTGCCTCAGAAAATAGCCCCATTTTACAAAAAAACGATTCATAATATTTAATATGCTGATCTTTACCCGCGAGTTACAAAGGAGTGCAACATTGTAACTAGTGCTGGGGAAAAGAAACCTGTATATTGGACTTCAATTGGGAATATGCAGATATCTGAAAGACACTATAGATGAAAAGTTGCAGCTGCTTCCTGCTCTCTGCTCCCTCATCACTTATGTGTTGAAGATCAAACTCGAATAGTCCAACTTCAGTCAGACCATGGTGTCTGATCTTAACAGTGGCGGGTATAAACTAGGGTTGAGTTTGAGAACTCGAAACAAAAATCATTGCTCGAGCACTTCATTTACAAGACACTCTGATATATTGTGAGAAGTGTTAAATTTAAATCAAGGGAAGTGATGTTAAAACTTACAATGCATTAGTAAGACCTCACCTAGAATATTGTGTTCAGTTCTGGTCACCTCGTTACAAAAAAAAAAAAAGGATATTGCTGCTCTAGAAAGAGTGCAAAGAAGAGCAACCAGAATTATCCCGGGTTTAAAAGGCATGTCGTATGCAGACAGGCTAAAAGAATTGAATCTATTCAGTCTTGAACAAAGAAGACTACGCGGCGATCTGATTCAAACATTCAAAACCCTAAAAGGTATAGACAATGTCAACCCGGGGGACTTCTTTGACTTGAAAAAAGAAACAAGGACCAGGGGTCACAAATGGAGATTAGATAAAGGGGCATTCAGAACAGAAAATAGGAGGCACTTTTTTACACAGAGAATTGTGAGGGTCTAGAACCAACTCCCCAGTAACGTTGTTGAAGCTGACACCCTGGGATCCTTCAAGAAGCTGCTTGATGAGATTCTGGGATCAATAAGTTATTAACAACCAAACGAGCAAGATGGGCCAAATGGCCTCTCGTTTGTAATGTTGTGATCCATGTTGTGATCTGAGTTTGCCAATGGCTCTCTGACCTCTGTCTTCGTTATTTGAAAAGACTAAATCAAGGCATGCCTGCCCTCTAGTCGGTGCCTTGACAAATTGCATGAGGAAGCAGTCATTTGTCATTTCCACCATTTCAATTTGGATCCAGACAGATTGACGGCCGTGTATTCCCTCCTCCCTTCTCTAGCCCCGCAAGAAACATTCAGAACGTAAACAAATAGACAACGCACAGACAAGTCCTGCTGCAGAGTCCCTTCATATATATAATATCTGTTTGCGGATCGCACAAGATTACTGAAATATTAGGAACCAGTGGTACGCACAGCGCGTAGCGTGCGCACGGCTGCGGGCGCCCATGTAAATAGACTTGCAAACAGTGTCACACATGTTGGTTTCCTCAAAGTACTTTTAATGATTTAAACAAAAGCAGCATCAAATAAACAGACTCCCCAAGTGTCCTACAGTAGAGACCAGGAGTTTGCAGGTTATCTGCTGTGTTAAAGAAGCAAAAGCAGTAATAAAGCAGTAATAAAAATGTGTTTTAAAGCACCAGTCAACACCCTTTAACAGCTCAGACTGTGACAAGCTCACTGTATGCGTGTCTCTGAGCTGGGGGCTTCACTGTGGTTTTCTGTTGCTTTGTCAGGGGGATCCCCACAGTCCCTGGGACAGTCACCCTCAAGAAGGACCCTCAGAATCTGATTGGGATCAGCATTGGAGGAGGAGCTCAGTACTGTCCCTGTCTCTACATCGTCCAGGTAAGGAGTGTCCCATCATCATCCATCAGGTGAAGCTCAGTCCTCCTGCATTTCAAGTGTTTCACTTCCAGGACAGTGGTGTCCATAGTTAAAGTTTAAATGGAAGCCGTATGTTTTTTCAAATACGACTGGTAATTATAAGTAGGGCTGTAAATCGCTTATTTACAGTCTAAAAAGGTATTTCAAGATATTTCACGATTTAAACATGTTGTCACGTTGAAAATTGATCATTTTCTCTACAGTTATTATACAGCAAATGTTCCTTAATATTTAAATGCATCTCTGAAAAACAGTAAATGGTAAATTGTAGATTATGTTATGTACACCATTTCTCACTAGAACCGCTGGAGATTTCAGACAACATACAACCGCCGCACCCGCAAAATTTAAAACAGCTTCGATATGAAAATGAAAAACAAGCAATCCGATACAACTTAATATTTTTATTTATGAACATCATACGTAACATTTTCAGAGCAGAAACACCATATTTACATTGAAAATTAAACATTTTAATTATTTTTTTTCAAAAGAGCACATAAGCATGAAAACTGTAATAAAATAAACTTTACGCAAAAAACTTCTGTGTGAACAGGTGTGAAAACGGTCTGCACATATAAAATTATAAAACATAAATAACTAGTTATAAAAAATAGCATAAAACAAAATATAACATAACTTATGCAATGTGAAAGCGCTTTTTGAGTGAAACAGAGTTCAAAGGCTCTGCCTGTCTGTTCAGAGTTCTATTACAGCTTTCACACAGAAAACACGCTTTTCATCTGTACCAGTGCATTTGCCACAGACTGCCTTTTCACAACAGGCGCAGACATCAGAAGTTCTGTTTTTATTGCATTTAGCAACCTGGCATTGTCTTTTTTATTCCGTGTGCCAGGGGCGCAGCGCTGGCTGAAGGTTGAGGGGCATGTTGCCGGTCGGCTTTCGTGTCTCTTATTAAAATGTTTCTGCCGTTGCCCAGGACTAGCTGCAAATGAAGTCCCACCAAGGACATTGTGTTCTGGTGCACTCCTTGTACAAAACAAAAGCCAGGTCCAAAACATTATAAAAACAGCCACAGGCCACCTGCGAGGACCACCTTTGACAGAATACCGCCGTGCCATGTGATCAAGTACATCCACACCGTACTTCGTTGCGTTGTAAAATGCAACAGTCTCTGGCTTTTGTTTAGCATCAGTCCCGATCTTCACTGATTTGTGCAGAGAGCTTAGAATAAGCACATTTTTAAAAAAAATTTTTTACACCTGTAAGTAGCGTAGCTATATCACACTGTATTGTGATTCAATGTGTAGTTTTTGACAACTGCTAATAAAATAAATAATAATAATATATGATGTGTAGAATGATTTTCAGCACTCGACGGGAGTATATAATACGTTTTTTTCACAATGACTTTGATTTTATTACAAAGCCCAGACTAAGTTGTCAGCTATATTGTATTGATTTCAATATGCTGCATAAACTGCGGGTCTGGCGGTTGAAGAAGCAAGTGCTTATAACTTATTCATTTTGTATGATTCCGCAGCTGAAACACCGTATGGGTATTTAGTTCAAATATTTAGTAACACTTAAGAACGGACATGTACCAGACATTCACATACGCGGAGATATTTAAATTTGAATGGCAAAACCGTTCAGAAAGCCGCTAAGGTGATGCTAGTGTTAAGACATTCTAATTTCAACATCAGTGAATTATCAAACAAAATAAAAACATATATAAATGTAAAATAACAGAGAATATTTAGCCGAAATATTTACAGTCTTTGATGCAGCTGGTGTCTTTTTCTCTGCAATCATCTTATGCTGGACCCCTTGTGTCACCAGCGTCCACAGATGAGCCACCCTGGTGCATCCTGCTGTCTCCTGCCATTCGCTAAGCTAAAACCTGTTTTAATATGTTCCCTCACTGTGGCAGAATGTGGTGCGTTCATGTTCACAGCACTCTGTTGGAGGGCTTCTTGTTCTAGGTTTACGACTGGTTACAAAGATTTCAAGTACATTACACCCTCGCTATAACAAACCTTTGGGGTCTGTAACACACTCTAAAAAGTAAGGGTTCTTTGAGGGTTCCTCAAAGGAACCTTAGGGTTCTATTGCAAGTTTTTTTTTCTCAGTAAGGGTTCGTTTGGGAACCTCTGGTTGCTCTGTCTAATATAAGAGCAGATAATATTTTGCCAAATATTTAACTAGAATTTATAATAGTATATGTATGTATAACATATGCATTGTAGTTTATAGCTTCCATTTGTATCCATCTTGAACAGAACCTTTAATTGGATAAATATGTAGGAGAAACCCATACGACGTTCAACACAATAATAAAACCTCAGGGCAAGATGCCCCTGCACAACACGATAGAAATATATATATATAATATAATATAATATAATATAATATAATATATCTATATATACACACACACACACACACACACACACACACACACACACACACACACACACACACACACACATTATGCGTTCTTAATTTACAATTCATTGCAAATGTGTTAAGGTGTGTGTTTTTTCCACACGATACGTTATTCTTTACATCTTAATCATTTGTAAAACAAAAATCACATTTAACAACACATTTATGAAACAGGCTAAATAACATGTTCTGCGTTTTGTTTACTTATTATATATCTGGCAAAAGGCTGTTTGATATGTTTTTAATACTGAATGTAGAAAAAGTGCGGTCCACGAAGAGTTGCCCCAGCAACAGCGGGTGCCCTCTCAACCAATCAGCTGCCAGCGCAACCCACAGCGCGAGGCAGGTGTTCGACGTTTCTTCACAGGACAGGAGATCTTTCTTCACGACGAGAAGTAACTTTCTGAGAGGTAAGAAAAAATCTTTTAATACCGCTAAATATCTTCATTTGTGTGAATCAATGAAAAATATCAAATAAAGACGTACAGACAGCTGTAGAACATCCACGAGTAAAATAAAAGAAAAAGGTTATTTTGCTTTTGTTAATGATGCGGGTCAACGAGAGAATTTCTGAGGTAATTTTTTTTTTTTTTTTTTTTACTAAACCTGATGACGATAATTGGCCTGAACTGAGAGAGGAAAAAGGAAAATATACTTATGATACTTCTGGGTAGTCCCCCCTCCCCCCCCCCGAGGAGTCTAGCCGGTAAAACAAAGTGTCAAGCTTCATTAATTATTATTTTCACAATAAATTAATCGAGCCACTAGGTAAGAATACTTTCTGACGTAAAATGTTTCATTAAGGCTATTGTTTAATGACGATTTCTAGGATACATGAGTATTAAGTAAATATAAGATCTGATTCACTGCTACG
This sequence comes from Huso huso, assembly GCA_036884735.1. Classification (NCBI taxonomy): domain Eukaryota; kingdom Metazoa; phylum Chordata; class Actinopteri; order Acipenseriformes; family Acipenseridae; genus Huso; species Huso huso. The sequence continues at coordinate 49,494 of JAHFZB010000137.1, forward strand.
ATTTCTCGGGCGAATCTGGTACAAAATTAATAAAACACAAATTACTATATCTTTTTCTCTTGAATAAATGAGACTTTTTTTTAACCACGTTCTTTTAAAACCATGATGTTTAATATAAATTGTGTCGTATGCAAACTGAAAACAATTTTAAATGGTGCGCATCATGAACAGTTTGTGAACAGTCAAGATGAAGGCTACCGTCTGCAGGTCCAGTGTGCCTAACAACAGGATTAAAAAACTCGTCTTAAAGGTCCAAATCAACAGAACATTAACAAAACATTAAACACCAAAACAGAACATTAACAAACATCAAACACCAAATCACAGAACATTAACAAACATTAAACACCAAATCACAGAACATTAACAAACATTAAACACCAAATCACAGAACATTAACAAACATTAAACACCAAATCACAGAACATTAACAAACATTAAACACCAAATCACAGAACATTAACAAACATTAAACACCAAATCACAGAACATTAACAAACATTAAACACCAAATCACAGAATATTAACAAACATTAAACACCAAATCACAGAACATTAACAAACATTAAACACCAAATCACAGAACATTAATAAACATTAAACACCAAATCACAGAACATTAACAAACATTAAACACCAAATCACAGAACATTAACAAACATTAAACACCAAATCACAGAACATTAACAAACATTAAACACTAAATCACAGAGCATTAACAAACATTAAACACCAAATCATAGAACATTAACAAAACATTAAACACCAAATCACAGAACATTAATAAACATTAAAACAAATTAATAAACATTAAACACCAAATCACAGAACATTAACAAACATTAAACACCAAATCACAGAACATTAACAAACATTAAACACCAAATCACAGAACATTAACAAACATTAAACACCAAATCACAGAACATTAACAAACATTAAACACCAAATCACAGAACATTAACAAAACATTAAACACCAAATCACAGAACATTAACAAACATTAAACACCAAATCACAGAACATTAACAAAACATTAAACACCAAATCACAGAACATTAACAAACATTAAACACTAAATCACAGAACATTAATAAACATTAAACACCAAATCACAAATATTAACAAACATTTAAATCACAGAAACATTAAACACCAAATCACAGAACATTAACAAACATTAAACACCAAATCACAGAACATTAACAAACATTAAACACCAAATCACAGAACATTAACAAACATTAAAACACCAAATCACAGAACATTAACAAACATTAACAAACATTAAACACCAAATCACAGAACATTAACAAAATTAAACATTATTAACAAACATTAAAACCAAATCACAGAACATTAACAAACATTAAACACCAAATCACAGAACATTAATAAACATTAAACACCAAATCACAGAACATTAACAAACATTAAACACCAAATCACAGAACATTAACAAACATTAAACACCAAATCACAGAACATTAACAAACATTAAACACCAAATCACAGAGCATTAACAAACATTAAACAGCGCAAAACAGGGCGATTAACAAGGCAAATCACAGAGCATTAACAAACATTAAACACCAAATCACAGAACATTAACAAACATTAAACACCAAATCTGGGCATTAACAAACATTAAACACCAAATCACAGAACATTAACAAGGCATTAGGCGCAAACATTAAACACCAAATCACAGAGACATTAACACAGAACATTAACAAACATTAAGCATTAACCATTAAAATCACGGAACATTAACAGGCATTAAAACAAACCGGAAATTAACAAACATTAAACACCAAACATTAACAAACATTAAACACCAAATCACAGAACATTAACAAACATTAAACACCAAATCACAGAACATTAACAAACATTAAACACCAAATCACAGAACATTAACAAACATTAAACACCAAATCACAGAACATTAACAAACATTAAACACCAAATCAAAGTAAACATTAACAAACATTAAACACCAAATCACAGAACATTAACAAACATTAAACACCAAATCACAGAACATTAACAAACATTAAACACCAAATCACAGAACATTAACAAACATTAAACACCAAATCACAGAACATTAACAAACATTAAAACGCAAATCACAGAACATTAACAAACATTAAACACCAAATCACCGTCAGAACATTAACAAACATTAAACACCAAATCACAGAACATTAACAAACATTAAACAACCAAATCACAGAGCGTTAACAAACATTAAACACCAAATCACACACGTTAACAGACATTAAACACAAGTCACAGAGCGTTAACCTTCGTAAAGCGCAAAATCACAGGGCATTAACAAAAAAAACACCAACATGGACGCTGTATAAACATAAATGGAGACGTTAACAAAAACATTAAACATTAAACCGAAAAAGAACATTAACTATTTTTCTGTCTGGAATGTCAACAAGGCATAAACAAAAATTAATATGACGGTAAACACATCAAAACAGACACACCAAAGAGATTTAAGGGAAAAACACATATTATTTCTCACGGTTATTCAATTACATGATCACGGGAAAAAATACATGTAATTTTGCATGACATTTAGTCTGATTAAACGCATTGTTAATGGAAACACACAAATACGGAACATTTAACAAAAAGCGCAGACATTAATTCAGGTCTGGACATTATTATTATTATTATTATTATTATTATTATTATTATTAATTTAGCGCAGATCAGGACCTTAACAGACGTAGGATATTTTTTCTATAAGTTTTCACAGGCACATTGGCATTTACACCGGGGACCTGTTCATTTTAACAAAGATTGATTTTAACATCAATGGCTGCTTTGTTTTTTGTTCCAGTCTGTGTTGCAGTTACAGCCCCCCGGTCTCCAGTGACGTCACCTCCGGCAGTGATGTCACTCATGGACTGCTCTTTCTCGTTTAAAGGGGCTGATCTCACCAGAGTGGTGGTTACCTGGCAACAAACACTCCTGACGATCATGTCGACACTACACAGTTTCTATTACACACTAATTCGAGACCAGCTGGCTCTGCAGAATGAAGTCTGATTCACAGGAATCGGACAAAGCTGTTCCCTAAGCAGCTCAGTAACAATTATTAAATTAACGCCACCCTTAGACTGAAACAGGTGCGGGGAGGATTTTTCTATAAGATTACACACTGCGCTGTCACCAACCAAGTGGAGAAACACCAGGGAGTTTTTTTTGTTCATAGTGGCAGGTAAGAGGTGTTCTGAAGACATAATTTAGGTGTAACTTCACATATTGACATCTTTTATGGTGACTGTAGTTAAATTATTTAATACATCTTACCTGATTATTCAGACTTCTTTGTCATGATAAATATAATGGTGATTCATTAAAGCCCTGTCTTCCCAGCTCCATACAGTGAGCCTCGTGTACCAACATTGACATCACCAGGGGAGGGTCGTGACCAATATACTTTGACCCTGAGGTGTTCTGAAGAGGGAGTTGTAACTTCACATAATAACACAGTGCAGTGGCTGAATGAGACAGGATGACGTGACATCACAGAGCGCAGTAAGACTAGTCTTCCCAATCCCTCGGACAGACCATGGAGGCCTGGTGGAGCTGAGGGTCAGATGCTAGAGCAGAGAGATGAGAAGGCAACCTACACCTTCATCCTCAACAACACAAAACTGGTTCAAGTTATAAGTCAGAAGCTTTTCAGAGATGTTACGAAACCTACACCTTCATCTCATGGTTAAACACAAAGGTGAGACATCAAAGGTTAGACATCCCGCGAAAGGTTTTGTCGTGGAATCCAAGCAGAGGATTACAGAACTGTTTGTGTAAAATATGCACAGCTGTTTGTGTAAAATATGCACAGCTGGTTTTCACCAGACATTGATTTGCACTAACGATAGCCTCACTAATAATTGTTTAATAGCTCACTGAACCTCAGAAAAGGCTGTTTTCTTTGAGCCCTGCGTTCTCGCTCACATAACCTCTTGCTTGCCATGGTCCTGTGTGTTCTGTGAGATGTTCCCATAGGAAGTCATTCACAAGGGTATAGTAACAGAGACATTCACATCTGCTTATCAGCGAGGTCTGTGAGCATTCAACAAAGAGTTTTCTTTCTATTTTTTCTCTAACAGAGAGGTCTGCTGCTCCGATTGCTGGAAGTCCTCTTCTTTTAGTCCTGTGTTTACCTGTCTCGCATTGCTGATGATGGCGACAATATAGAGGAAGACCCGTGCTGGGTGACACTAGAGAAATGAAACGTGCAGCATTAATCTATACTTTCTCTGGGTGCTTTCTTACTATTTCACTGGTTCTTGAAGAGTATGCAAGGTCCTGCCGACAAGCCAATTTCTGTAGTTTTAATCTCCATCCAAAGCCATTTTTGTTAGTTCGAAAATACGTAGCAAGCTTCATAATCGAAGCACAATTTTAATAAATAATATGTTTTTTCAGTGTATTATTGGGGTGGAGTTTTTTTTTTTCATTCCACGTATATATCAAACTGAGTGTTTTTTTGTTTTTGGGTTATCACTTTTCTATGATCTATATCAAGTATTGTATTTTTTATCACTCTAGAAACTTGTATTGGATAAAGGGGCATGTTGTGGCTTTTCATTTGATACCTGTATGTGTGCAAGCAGAGAACAGCAGGCAGAAATAAGTCTGAATGCAAAAAGGATAATTCCTTCAGAATCACTTCAAGATCATTGGAGTAAGCAAGGGGTGCAACAGGGGAGCAGTGACAGACAGGAGCTGAGTGAAGCCCTTGAACAATTGTCAGTTTCTTATTTTTGTCATTGTAATCGTAATTATTTGTAATGTGGATAATCCAGCATTGACATTTTCTGAAAAAAAATAATAGTAGAAATGACTTTAATAGTAACACAGTTAGGGTTTAGGGTGGAGATTAGGTTTGGGAGTAGAGATTAGGTTAGTTGTAGACATTAGGTTTAGGGTAGGGGGTAGATTTAGGGTTTAGGCTAGTAGGTATCTCTTGGCCCATTGCTGTGGGATGATATTTGCTTGATTAGTGTTTGTCAAATAATCTTCAACAGCAATTCTGTGAATAAAGGAACAAACGGATATTATGTTATGCCTATTTGTCTATTTCTTATATTTCATAGATTTGACTCAAACAGGAAGCAAAAAGCACGTGACTTGCAGAACCACAAGCAGCCAAAGAGAGCAAACGTGTTTTTTAGTTTTAGGTGTCCTGGCCAACCCACAAATCATTTAGACGTCATGCGCCGCTCATCTTGCTTTCTTTATTTCCTGCCAATCGGAGCTCCTCTCTTGTCACCCAGCCAGCCAATCGGAGCTCCTCTCTTGTCACCGAGTCAGCCAATCGGAGCTCCTCTCTTCTCACCGAGTCAGCCAATCGGAGCTCCCCTCTTCTCTCCAATCCCTCTACTGATTAAATGTCAATGTTGTAGACAGTGCGCGTGAGAATCAGATTATTTGGCTATAAATGATTATAATTATTATTTATTAGGAGGGATTAATAATCATCCTCCGGTGAGTTTTAGCGGGCAGCAGCCATTCCAATAAATTAAAAAGGAGTACATTGTGCATGGACAGATGTGATCACACAGTTCCGTTTTTCAAAGCTGGTAAAGGATTTACTCACAGAACTAGTTTTTAAAAAATGATCGCGTAATTGGAGAAATGTGATCGCACAGTTCCGTTTTTCAAAGCTGGTAAAGGCTTTACTCGTGAGTCAGGGCAGTACATGTGTTATTAGAGTGACTGTATCGTACTTACAGCGCATCGACTCAATGAAAATAAATAAATGGTGTTTGTTTTAAAACATATTTTTGGTTGTACCATTAATTTACTAAGAGTATACAAACAACACGAAACTAGTATGATGTGACACACTTGCAGAAATTGAATGTTAAGCAACTTTAATGACGTGCAGTTGCGAATCATGACCACAAGGTGTCAGTAATAGATTTGATAGTAACCCAGCTAACACAATGATGTTATTATTATTATTATTATTATTATTATTATTATTATTATTATTATTATTATTATCATTATTTATTTCTTAGCAGACGCCCTTATCCAGGGGCAATCGTAAAAATACATTTCAAGTGTTACAATACAAGTAATACAATAAGAGCAAGAAATACAATAACTTTTGTTCAAGTGTGACAAACCACAATTCAATAATACAGCAGAAAATAGTGATAGTTACATCAGGATATGATTAAATAGTGATAGTTACATCAGGATATGATTAAATACAAAATACTACAGGTTAAACACTTGGCAGATTACAGTATTTTGAAGTACAGGATTAAATGCAGTAAAATAGGGGGCAGATAAGAGCAAAATAAAGCACATTTAAATGAAGGGTGATAGTGTCCCAGGATACAAACAGAGGAGTTCTACAGGTGCTGTTTGAAGAGGTGAGTCTTAAGGAGGCGCCGGAATGTGGTCAGGGACTGGGCAGTCCTGACATCTGTGGGGAAGGTCATTCCACCACTGCGGAGCAAGGGTGGAGAAGGAGCGGGCTCTGGAGACAGGGGGCGTAGCGGAGGTAGAGCCAGTCTTCTAGTGCAGGCGGAAGCGGAGAAGTCGAGTGGGGGTGTAGGGGGAGAGATGAGGGTCTGGGAGGTAGCTGGGTGCAGTCTGGTCAAGGCATCTGTAGGCTAGTACAAGAGTCTTGAACTGGATGCGAGCGGTGATCGGGGAGCCAGTGGAGCAAGCGGAGTAGGGGAATGGCGTAGGCAGGCGGGCAGAGAGAACACCAGGCGGCAGCAGAGTTCTGGATGAGCTGGGCGGACGGGTGGCGGATGCAGGAGGCCAGCCAGGAGGGATTTGCAGTAGTCTAGGCGGGAGAGTACCAGGGCCTGGACCAGGAACTGGGTAGCATAGTTGGTGAGGAAGGGTCGGATTCTTCGGATGTTGCTCAGGAAGAATCGGCAAGTGCATTGCCAGAGTGGAGATGTGCTGGGAATAAGAGAGGCAGGGGTCCAGGGTGACTCCAAGGTTCTTAGCGGAGGAAGAGGGAGAGTGTGGTAGATTCCAGAGGAACAGAGATAGAGAGATCAGAGGAGGGGGGAGGAGGAAAGAAAAGGAGGTCAGATTTAGAGTGGTTGAGTTTGAGGTGATGCGAGTGCATCCAGGAGGAAATAGCAGACAGACAGGTAGAGATACGGGAGGAGATGGTGGTCAGAGGTGGGGAAGGAGAGGAAAAATCTGAGCATCATCAGCATAGAAATGGTATGAGAAACCAGGAGGAGGGGGCCCAGGGAGCGGGTGTAGAGAGAGAACAGGAGAGGACCCAAGACTGACCCTTGGGGACTCCAGTTAAGAGAGGGTGAGGTGGAGGTTGCTCCATGCCAGGTTACCTGGTAAGTGCAGTTGGAGAGGTAGGAGGAGAACCAGGCCAGAGCAGTGCCAGAGATCCCCAGGTCAGCAAGAGATGATAGTAGAATAGAGTGATCAACAGTGTCAAAGGCAGCAGAGAGGTCGAGGAGAATTAGGACAGAGGAGAGAGAGGCAGCTCGGGCACACTTAAGTGAGTTGGTGACAAGACAGGAGGACGGTTTCAGTGGAGTGAGCAGAGCGGAAGTCAGATTGGAGAGGGTCAGCAGAGAGTGGTTGGACAGGGAAAGCAGAGAGCTGGCGGTGTACAGTCCTTTCGAGGGTTTTGGAGAGGAAGGGTAGGAGGGAGACAGGGCGGTAGCTCTGGAGGAGGTGGGGTCAAGGGTAGTTTTTTGAGGAGGGGAGTGATAGAGGCTTTTTGAAGGCAGAGGGAAAGATACCAGAAAGTAAAGAGGTGTTGAGGAGGGAGGAGATGAGGGGAGTAGAGCAGGAGCAGCAGCTTGAAAGAGGTGGGGGAGGGGGTCCAAGGCACACGTGGTGGGTTTGTGACCCTGGAGCAGGGAGGAGAGGTCAGAGTCTGAGAGGGGCAAGAAGGTGGAGAAGGAGGTGAGTTAGTAGGGGATGTAGTGGGTGTAGGGGTTGGAGCAGGAGGGGGGTGCGGGGAGGGAGAGGTGTTAAAGAGTTATGGATATCTGAGATTTTAGAAGAGAAGAAGGAGGCAAAGTCATCAGGGGAGATAGAGGAGGGAGGAGGAGGGGGGAGGGTTTAGGAGGGAGGAGAAGGTAGAGAATAGTTTACGTGGGTTGTTAGTGGAGGCTTGGATTACAGATCGGAAATAAGTACATTTAGCAGAGGAGAGAGAGGAGAAGGAGGAGGAGAGCGGTAAAGGTCTAGGGCAGCAGGAGTTTGGTCTCTTCCATTTCTTTTCAGCAGATCGCAGTGTGATTCTTGCTGAGCAGAGCGCAGAGGAGAGCCAGGGATGGGGATGGGGAGGGAGGAGCAGGTCGGGAGGTGAGGGGACAGAGGGAGTCGAGGGAGGAGGTGGGGGAGGAGAAGAGGGTGGAGGTAGCAGAGTCTACGGAGAGTTGTGAAAAGGAGTTGATAGGAGGGAGGTGAGAGAGCAGTGGAGGCAAGGACAGAGGGGGAGAGAGATCGGAGGTTCTATGAGAGGTGACAGTGGGGGTAGGAGGAGCAGGGAGAGATGGGGGGGAGACAGAGAAAATTAGATGAAATAGTGATCAGAGGGTCAGAGGGTGACAGAGGGGGTGGAGGGGCAGCAGGCCCTGGAGAAGGTGAGGTCCAGTTGACGGCCAGCTTTGTGGGTAGGAGGGATGGAGAGAGACAGAAGTCAAGGAGTGAAGGAGAGGGAGGAATCCAGCAGAGTGGCTGGGGTTGAGAGATGGATGTTGAAGTCACCCAACAGGACAGTCGGGGTAGACAGAGAGGGGAGGGAGGAGAGTAGATAGTCGAGTTCATCCAGAAAGTGAGTGAGAGGCCCAGGGGGCGGTACAGAACAATGAGCAGGAGTTGACAGGGAGAGGTTAGTTGGACTACATGAAATTCAAAGGTATTAACAGAGAGTGAGGTGAGATCGGAGGGGACAGAAAAGAGTAAGGAGGGAGAGAGGGAAGACCTGTCCCACCTCCCCCGCCCAGTGAGACGCATGAGGGGTATGGGACAGGACGAGAGAGAGGACAGGGCAGCAGGAGTAACAGTGTTATCAGGGGACAGCCAGGTTTCAGGAGAGCAAGGAAATCGACCCAGAGGTGGGAGGCAAAGGCAGTTATGAAATCAGCTTTGTTAGCAGAAGAGTGACAGTTCAGAGTGCACCAGAGAGTGTGCGGAGGGGGGAGAGGCAGAGAAATGAGGTTAGAGGGGTTGGAGCAGCAGCAGAGGAGGGCAGAGGACGAGGACGGGAGGACAGAACAGGGATGTGAGAGACAGTCATAGCAGGACAAGCAAGACAAAAGGCACAGTAGGAGCAGTAGGGTGAGGGTAACAGACCTGACTAGTAGATAGCTTCTTCTAGAGCCCCGTAGGTTATGTTCCCAGAACGTTAGGAGAACGTTATTTGAAAGTCAGGATAACATTAAGTAATTTTTTAAAGAACATTTTTTGAAGGTTTTCTAACGTTACAAGAACGTTTGTAACTAATGTTATGAAATAACATTGACACTGCTTTCAGGTAACATTGCCAACGACACAAAATGACGAGTTTATTCCCAGTTAATTAGGGTCCCTCTTGTAAATGTACTCCCTACTATCCTACCCGCCAATCTCCCGATCCTGCTCTCCTACAGCAGCGGCCTCTTAAATAAAGACAAACATACAACTAACCCAATTACATGAGAGGATTCTGGAGATATCAAAAGCTCCAGGTACACAGCAACACACACACACAGGTATGGAGAGGTCACATGAGGTTTATTAGAAATGCATCCAAAACTGATACTGAACTTGAAACCCAGAGTGTTTATAAGAATTCAAAAGCTCACTTCAGAGGAATGATTGCCCGGCTTCACTGTCAGTTCCACGAAGTTGCCTAGAAAAGAAAAGGGTTGGGTTAAAATGACAGTTTGGAGAAAGCACATGCACAAGTAAAAAAGGCACGATTCACTTAGATTTGAATGAACATGAGCGTGATTCACCTGTCGCTCCTTTCCTCCTGTGTGAGGCGTGAATCTCAGCGTCTCTGTGATGAGGTCTTCCACGTCGCTGGCCTTTACACGTCTGTCCGGCCCATAAACTGCTTCTACAAAACAAAAGAGCTGGAGACAGAGATTAATAACCCTGAAAATAAGAGTCTAAACGGCCGAAAACATCATCCCAAAAGCTTTGTTCAAGATCATTCAAATTAAACTGTACAATGCTCATTTGCAGCAGCTTTTTCATTTATGTTAACACTTGACAGATTACAGTACTGTGACGTACAGGATTAAATGCAGAAAAATAGGGGGCAGATAAGAGCAAGTAAAGCGCATTTAAATGAAGGGTGATAAGTGTCCCAGGATACAAACAGAGGAGTTCTACAGGTGCTGTCTGAAGAGGTGAGTCTTGAGGAGGCGTCGGAATGTGGTCAGGGACTGGGCAGTCCTGACTTCTGTAGGAAGGTCATTCCACCACTGCGGAGCGAGGGTGGAGAAGGAGCGGGCTCTGGAGGCAGGGGAGCGTAGCGGAGGTAGAGCCAGTCTTCTAGTGCAGGCGGAACAGAGAGGTCGAGTGGGGGTGTAGGGAGAGATGAGGGTCTGGAGGTAGCTGGGTGCAGCCTGGTCAAGGCATCTGTAGGCTAGTACCAGAGTCTTGAACTGGCCACCACTGGTTTAGTAAAATACACTTGCGCTTGTTCACCACACTGTAGCTAA
>JAHFZB010000137.1:61781-91781 GCA_036884735.1 Huso huso
TCATTAGCTGGTTCAGTTGCGTGTTGTATTTTCGCCATGGATGCTCATCACCTCAAATTCAACCTCTACGTCGGCCTCATGCTAACCACCTCCTCCTCCTCTCTGAGTCTCTCTGTCTCTGTTCTCCTGGATCTGCCACACTCTCTCCCTCTTCCTCCGCTAGAACAGCAGGTCACCTGGACCCTTGCCTCTCTTATTCCCAGCACATCTCCACTCTGTACTTGTCGATTCTTCCTGAGCAACATCCGAAGAATCCGACCCTTCCCTCACCAACTATACTGCCCAGTTCTGGTCAGGCCTGGTACTCTCCGCTAGACTACTGCAGCTCCTCCTCGCTGGCCTCCCTAGTCCACCCTGTCAGCTCAGCTCATCCAGAACTCTGCTTTTAACCACTTCAATTGTTCTCTCTGCTCGCTTCATGCACGCTACTCCCTACTCCGCGCTCCACTGGCTCCGATCACGGCTTTCGCATCAGTTCAAGACTCTTGTACTAACCTACAGATGCCTTGACCAGACTGCACCCAACTACCTCCAGACCCTCATCTCTCCTATACCCCCACTCGACCTCTCGTTCCGCCTGCACTAGAAGACTGGCTCTACCTCCGCTAAATCCCCTGCCTCCAGAGCCGCTCCTTCTCCACCCTTGCTCCGCAGTGGTGGAATGACCTTCCTACAGATGTCAGGACTGCCCAGTCCTGACCACATTCAGCGCCTCCTTAAGACTCACCTCTTCAAACAGCACCTGTAGAACTCCTCTGTTTGTATCCTGGGACACTATCACCTTCATTTAAATGTGCTTTATTTTTTTATCTTATCTGCCCCTATTTTACTGCATTTAATCCTGTACTTCAAAATACTGTAATCTGCCAAGTGTTTAACCTGTAGTATTTTTGTATTTAATCATATCCTGATGTAACTATCACTATTTAATCATATCCTGATGTAACTATCACTATTTTCTGCTGTATTATTGAATTGTGGTTTGTCACACTTGAACAAAAGTTATTGTATTTCTTGCTCTTATTGTATTACTTGTATTGTAACACTTGAAATGTATTTGCTTACGATTGTAAGTCGCCCTGGATAAGGGCGTCTGCTAAGAAATAAATAATAATAATAATAATAATAATAATAATAATAATAACATCATTGTGTTAGCTGGGTTACTATCAAATCTATTACTGACACCTTGTGGTCATGATTCGCAACTGCACGTCATTAAAGTTGCTTAACATTCAATTTCTGCAAGTGTGTCACATGATACTAGTTTCGTGTTGTTTGTATACTCTTAGTAAATTAATGGTACAACCAAAAATATGTTTTAAAACAAACAGCATTTATTTATTTTCATTGAGTCGATGCGCTGTAAGTAGGATACAGTCACTCTAATAACACATGTACTGCCCTGACTCACGAGTAAAGCCTTTACCAGCTTTGAAAAACAGAACTGTGCGATCACATTTCTCCAATTACGCGATCATTTTTTAAAAACTAGTTCTGTGAGTAAATCCTTTACCAGCTTTGAAAAACGGAACTGTGTGATCACATCTGTCCATGCACAATGTACTCCTTTTTAATTTATTGGAATGGCTGCTGCCCGCTAAAACTCACCGGAGGATGATTATTAATCCCTCCTAATAAATAATAATTATAATCATTTATAGCCAAATAATCTGATTCTCACGCGCACTGTCTACAACATTGACATTTAATCAGTAGAGGGATTGGAGAGAAGAGGGGAGCTCCGATTGGCTGACTCGGTGAGAAGAGAGGAGCTCCGATTGGCTGACTCGGTGACAAGAGAGGAGCTCCGATTGGCTGGCTGGGTGACAAGAGAGGAGCTCCGATTGGCAGGAAATAAAGAAAGCAAGATGAGCGAGCGCATGCGTATAAATGATTTGTGGGTTGGCCCAGGACACGAAACTAAAAACACGTTTGCTCTCTTTGGCTGCTTGTGGTTCTGCAAGTCACGTGCTTTTGCTTCCTGTTTGAGTCAAATCTATGAAATATAAGAAATAGACAAATAGGCATAACATAATATCCGTTTGTTCCTTTATTCACAGAATTGCTGCTTGAAGATTATTTGACAAACACTAATCAAGCAAATATCATCCCATAGCAATGGGCCAAGAGATACCTACTAGCCTAAACCCTAAATCTACCCCCTACCCCTAAACCTAATGTCTACAACTAACCTAATCTCTACTCCCAAACCTAATCTCCACCCTAAACCTAACTGTGTTACTATTAAAGTCATTTCTACTATTATTTTTCAGAAAATGTCAATGCTGGATTATCCACATTACAAATAATTACGATTACAATGACAAAATAAGAAACTGACAATTGTTCAAGGGCTTCACTAGCAGTCACTCTCTCCTGTCTGTTGCACCCCTTGCTTACTCCAATGATCTTGAAGTGATTCTGAAGGAATTATCCTTTTGCATTCAGACTTATTTCTGCCTGCTGTTCTCTGCTTGCACACATACAGGTATCAAATGAAAAGCCACAACATGCCCCCTTTATCCAATACAAGTTTCTAGAGTGATAAAAAATACAATACTTGATATAGATCATAGAAAAGTGATAACCCAAAAACAAAAAAAAACACTCAGTTTGATATATACGTGGAATGAAAAAAAAAAACTCCACCCCAATAATACACTGAAAAAAACATATTATTTATTCAAAATTGTGCTTCGATTATGAAGCTTGCTACGTATTTTCGAACTAACAAAAATGGCTTTGGATGGAGATTAAAACTACAGAAATTGGCTTGTCGGCAGGACCTTGCATACTCTTCAAGAACCAGTGAAATAGTAAGAAAGCACCCAGAGAAAGTATAGATTAATGCTGCACGTTTCATTTCTCTAGTGTCACCCAGCACGGCTCTTCCCTCTATATTGTCGCCATCATCAGCAATGCGAGGACAGGTAAACACAGGACTAAAAGAAGAGGACTTCCAGCAATCGGAGCAGCAGACCTCTCTGTTAGAGAAAATAAAAGAAAACTCTTTGTTGAATGCTCACAGACCTCGCTGATAAGCAGATGTGAATTCCCTGTTACTATACCCTTGTGAATGACTTCCTATGGGAACATCTCACAGAACACACAGGACCATGGCAAGCAAGAGGTTATGTGAACGAGAACGCAGGGCTCAAAGAAAACAGCCTTTTCTGAGGTTCAGTGAGCTATTAAACAATTATTAGTGAGGCTATCGTTAGTGCAAATCAATGTCTGTGAAACCAGCTGTGCATATTTTACACAAACAGCTGTGCATATTTTACACAAACAGTTCTGTAATCCTCTGCTTGGATTCCACGACAAAACCTTTCGTGGATGTCTCACCTGTGTTTTTCGTAACAGAAAAGCTTCTCCTTATAACTTGAACCAGTTTTGTGTTGTTGAGGATGAAGGTGTAGGTTGCGTTCTCATCTCTCTGCTCTAGCATCTGACTCCTCAGCTCCACCAGGCCTCGGCTGTCCAGGGATTGGCTAGTCTTACTGCGCTCTGTGATGTCACATCCTGTCTCATTCAGCCACTGCACTGTAGCGCTGGGGTACCCTCTCGAGTACAGGGTCAAAGTATATTGGTCACGACCCTCCATGATGTCAATGTGTACACGAGGCTCACTGTATGGAGCTGGGAAGACAGGGAATGAATCGTTCATTATATTTATCATGACAAGAAGTCTCGATCAGGTAAGATGTATTAAATAATTTAACTACAGTCACCTTAAAGATGTCAATATGTGAAGTTACACCCTAAATTATGTCTTCAGAACACCTCTTACCTGCCACTATGAGCCGCACGTCTCCTGGTGTTCTCCACTTGGTTGGTGACAGCGCAGGTGTACCAGCCCTCATCCTCCCCGCACCTGTTTCAGTCTAAGGGTGGCGTTCCCCACACTGAGCTGCTCTGGGAACAGCTGGGTCCGATTCCTGTAGGCTTCATTCTGCAGAGCCAGCTGGTCTCGACTGTAATAGAAACTGTGGACGACATACATGATCGTCAGGAGGGGCGTTGCCAGGTAACCACCACTCTGGTGAGATCAGCCCCGGCTTTATAGGAGAAAGAGCGGTCGAGAGTGACATCACTGCCGGGAGGTGACGTCACTGGAGACCGGGGCACTGTAACTGCAACACAGACTGGAACAAAAAACAAAGCAGCCATTGATGTAGCTATATGTATACCTGAACAGGTCCTGTAAATGCCAGTGTGAAAAACTTATAGAAAAAATCGCAAAGGAAGATCATAGTATAGCTAAATTAATAATAATAATAATAATAATAATAATAATAATAATAATGTCAGACTGATTAGAGGTACAGTATTTGTGTCTTCCATTAACAATGAATCAGACTAAATTCATATGCAAAATTACATGTATTTTTTCTATCATGTAATTGAATAACCCTTTTAGAAATAATATGTGATGTCTCTTTTTCTTTTTAAATCTGTTTGTGTGTTTACGTCTTTTTCTTTATGCCTGCTGACATACGAACAGAAAAATAGCTCAGCTTTTTTCGGCAGGTAAACGTTTATGTTTATACAGCGTCCATGTTGTGTTGCTGCGCGCGAGAGCAGGAAGGCGTGGCCACTGGACTGTGTGTGTGTGTGTGTGTGTGTGTGTGTGTGTGTGTGACTGCTCTGTGATTTGGTGTTTAATGTTTGTTAATGCTCTGTGATTTGGTGTTTAATGTTTGTTAATGTTCTGTGATTTGGTGTTTAATGTTTGTTAATGTTCTGTGATTTGGTGTTTAATGTTTGTTAATGTTCTGTGATTTGGTGTTTAATGTTTGTTAATGTTCTGTGATTTGGTGTTTAATGTTTGTTAATGTTCTGTGATTTGGTGTTTAATGTTTTGTTAATGTTCTGTGATTTGGTGTTTAATGTTTGTTAATGTTCTGTGATTTGGTGTTTAATGTTTGTTAATGTTCTGTGATTTGGTGTTTAATGTTTGTTAATGTTCTGTGATTTGGTGTTTAATGTTTGTTAATGTTCTGTGATTTGGTGTTTAATGTTTATTAATGTTCTGTGATTTGGTGTTTTAATGTTTGTTAATGTTCTGTGATTTGGTGTTTAATGTTTGTTAATGTTCTGTGATTTGGTGTTTAATGTTTGTTAATGTTCTGTGATTTGGTGTTTAATGTTTGTTAATGTTCTGTGATTTGGTGTTTAATGTTTGTTAATGTTCTGTGATTTGGTGTTTAATGTTTGTTAATGTTCTGTGATTTGGTGTTTAATTTTGTTAATGCTCTGTGATTTGGTGTTTAATGTTTGTTAATGTTCTGTGATTTGGTGTTTAATGTTTGTTAATGTTTGGTGTTTAATGTTTGTTAATGCTCTGTGATTTGGTGTTTAATGTTTGTTAATGTTCTGTGATTTGGTGTTTAATGTTTGTTAATGTTCTGTGATTTGGTGTTTAATGTTTGTTAATGTTCTGTGATTTGGTGTTTAATGTTTGTTAATGTTCTGTGATTTGGTGTTTAATGTTTGTTAATGTTCTGTGATTTGGTGTTTAATGTTTGTTAATGTTCTGTGATTTGGTGTTTAATGTTTGTTAATGCTCTGTGATTTGGTGTTTAATGTTTGTTAATGTTCTGTGATTTGGTGTTTAATGTTTGTTAATGCTCTGTGATTTGGTGTTTAATGTTTGTTCTGTGAATGTTTAATGTTTGTTAATTTCTGTGATTTGGTGTTTAATGTTTGTTAATGTTCTGTGATTTGGTGTTTAATGTTTATTAATGTTCTGTGATTTGGTGTTTAATGTTTGTTAATGCTCTGTGATTTGGTGTTTAATGTTTGTTAATGTTCTGTGATTTGGTGTTTAATGTTTGTTAATGTTCTGTGATTTGGTGTTTAATGTTTGTTAATGTTCTGTGATTTGGTGTTTAATGTTTGTTAATGTTCTGTGATTTGGTGTTTAATGTTTGTTAATGTTTGTGATTTGGTGTTTTAATGTTTGTTAATGTTCTGTGATTTGGTGTTTAATGTTTGTTAATGTTCTGTGATTTGGTGTTTAATGTTTGTTAATGTTCTGTGATTTGGTGTTTAATGTTTGTTAATGTTCTGTGATTTGGTGTTTAATGTTTGTTAATGTTCTGTGATTTGGTGTTTAATGTTTGTTAATGTTCTGTGATTTGGTGTTTAATGTTTGTTAATGTTCTGTGATTTGGTGTTTAATGTTTGTTAATGTTCTGTGATTTGGTGTTTAATGTTTGTTAATGTTCTGTGATTTGGTGTTTAATGTTTGTTAATGTTCTGTGATTTGGTGTTTAATGTTTGTTAATGTTCTGTGATTTGGTGTTTAATGTTTGTTAATGTTCTGTGATTTGGTGTTTAATGTTTGTTAATGTTCTGTGATTTGGTGTTTAATGTTTGTTAATGTTCTGTGATTTGGTGTTTAATGTTTGTTAATGTTCTGTGATTTGGTGTTTAATGTTTGTTAATGTTCTGTGATTTGGTGTTTAATGTTTGTTAATGTTCTGTGATTTGGTGTTTTAATGTTTGTTAATGTTCTGTGATTTGGTGTTTAATGTTTGTTAATGTTCTGTTGTTAGGCACACTGGACCTGCAAGGCAGGTTGCCTTCATCCTTGTTCACGTGTTTTAAAAATTGTTTTCAGTTTGCATACGACACAATTTATATTAAACATCATGGTTTTAAAGAACGTGGTTAAAAAAAAAGTCTCATTTATTCAAGAGAAAAAAGATATAGTAATTTGTGTTTTATTAATTTTGTACCAGATTAGCCAGAAATCGTAGCAGTGAATCAGATCTTATATTTACTTAATACTCATGTATCCTAGAAATCGTCATTAAACAATAGCCTTAATGAAACATTTTACGTCAGAAAGTATTCTTACCTAGTGGCTCGATTAATTTATTGTGAAAATAATAATTAATGAAGCTTGACACTTTTGTTTTACCGCTAGACTCCTCGGGGCGGGGGAGGGGGACTACCCAGAAGTATCATAAGTATATTTTCCTTTTCCTCTCTCAGTTCAGGCCAATTATCGTCATCAGGTTTAGTAAAAAAAAAAAAAAAAAAAAAAAAAAATTACCTCAGAAATTCTCTCGTTGACCCGCATCATTAACAAAAGCAAAATAACCTTTTTTTTATTTTACTCGTGGATGTTCTACAGCTGTCTGTACGTCTTTATTTGATATTTTTCATTGATTCACACAAATGAAGATATTTAGCGGTATTAAAAGATTTTTTCTTACCTCTCAGAAAGTTACTTCTCGTCGTGAAGAAAGATCTCCTGTCCTGTGAAGAAACGTCGAACACCTGCCTCGCGCTGTGGGTTGCGCTGGCAGCTGATTGGTTGAGAGGGCACCCGCTGTTGCTGGGGCAACTCTTCGTGGACCGCACTTTTTCTACATTCAGTATTAAAAACATATCAAACAGCCTTTTGCCAGATATATAATAAGTAAACAAAACGCAGAACATGTTATTTAGCCTGTTTCATAAATGTGTTGTTAAATGTGATTTTTGTTTTACAAATGATTAAGATGTAAAGAATAACGTATCGTGTGGAAAAAACACACACCTTAACACATTTGTAAAAATTAAAACATAATGTGTGTGTGTGTGTGTGTGTGTGTGTGTGTGTGTGTGTGTGTGTGTGTGTGTGTGTGTGTGTGTATATATAGATATTATATTATATTATATTATATTATATTATATTATATTATATTATATATATATTTCTATCGTGTTGTGCAGGGGCATCTTGCCCTGAGGTTTTATTATTGTGTTGAACGTCGTATGGGTTTCTCCTACATATTTATCCAATTAAAGGTTCTGTTCAAGATGGATACAAATGGAAGCTATAAACTACAATGCATATGTTATACATACATATACTATTATAAATTCTAGTTAAATATTTGGCAAAATATTATCTGCTCTTATATTAGACAGAGCAACCAGAGGTTCCCAAACGAACCCTTACTGAGAAAAAAACTTGCAATAGAACCCTAAGGTTCCTTGAGGAACCCTCAAAGAACCCTTACTTTTTAGAGTGTGTTACAGACCCCAAAAGGTTTGTTATAGCGAGGGTGTAATGTACTTGAAATCTTTGTAACCAGTCGTAAACCTAGGACAAGAAGCCCTTCAACAGAGTGCTGTGAACATGAACGCACCACATTCTGCCACAGTGAGGGAACATATTAAACAGGTTTTAGCTTAGCGAATGGCAGGAGACAGCAGGATGCACCAGGGTGGCTCATCTGTGGACGCTGGTGACACAAGGGGTCCAGCATAAGATGATTGCAGAGAAAAGACACCAGCTGCATCAAAGACTGTAAATATTTCGGCTAAATATTCTCTGTTATTTTTACATTTATATATGTTTTTATTTTGTTTGATAATTCACTGATGTTGAAATTAGAATGTCTTAACACTAGCATCACCTTAGCGGCTTTCTGAACGGTTTTTGCCATTCAAATTTAAATATCTCCGCGTATGTGAATGTCTGGTACATGTCCGTTCTTAAGTGTTACTAAATATTTGAACTAAATACCCATACGGTGTTTCAGCTGCGGAATCATACAAAATGAATAAGTTATAAGCACTTGCTTCTTCAACCGCCAGACCCGCAGTTTATGCAGCATATTGAAATCAATACAATATAGCTGACAACTTAGTCTGGGCTTTGTAATAAAATCAAAGTCATTGTGAAAAAACGTATTATATACTCCCGTCGAGTGCTGAAAATCATTCTACACATCATATATTATTATTATTTATTTTATTAGCAGTTGTCAAAAACTACACATTGAATCACAATACAGTGTGATATAGCTACGCTACTTACAGGTGTAAAAAAATTTTTTAAAAAATGTGCTTATTCTAAGCTCTCTGCACAAATCAGTGAAGATCGGGACTGATGCTAAACAAAAGCCAGAGACTGTTGCATTTTACAACGCAACGAAGTACGGTGTGGATGTACTTGATCACATGGCACGGCGGTATTCTGTCAAAGGTGGTCCTCGCAGGTGGCCTGTGGCTGTTTTTTATAATGTTTTGGACCTGGCTTTTGTTTTGTACAAGGAGTGCACCGGAAACACAATGTCCCGGTGGGACTTCATTTTGCAGCTAGTCCTGGAGCAACGGCAGAAACATTTTAATAAGAGACACGAAAGCCGACCGGCAACATGCCCCTCAACCTTCAGCCAGCGCTGCGCCCCCTGGCACACGGAATAAAAGACAATGCCAGGTTGCTAAATGCAATAAAAACAGAACTTCTGATGTCTGCGCCTGTTGTGAAAAGGCAGTCTGTGGCAAATGCACTGGTACAGATGAAAAGCGTGTTTTCTGTGTGAAAGCTGTAATAGAACTCTGAACAGACAGGCAGAGCCTTTGAACTCTGTTTCACTCAAAAAGCGCTTTCACATTGCATAAGTTATGTTATATTTTTGTTTTATGCTATTTTTATAACTAGTTATTTATGTTTTATAATTTTATATGTGCAGACCGTTTTCTACACCTGTTCACACAGAAGTTTTTTGCGTAAAGTTTATTTTATTACAGTTTTCATGCTTATGTGCTCTTTTTGAAAAAAATAATTAAAATGTTTAATTTTCAATGTAAATATGGTGTTTCTGCTCTGAAAATGTTACGTATGATGTTCATAAATAAAAATATTAAGTTGTATCGATTGCTTGTTTTTCATTTTTCATATCGAAGCTGTTTTAAATTTTTTTCTTGGTGCGGCGGTTGTATGTTGTCTGAAATCTCAGCGGTTCTAGTGAGAAATGGTGTACATAACATAATCTACAATTTACCATTTACTGTTTTTCAGAGATGCATTTAAATATTAAGGAACATTTGCTGTATAATAACTGTAGAGAAAATGATCAATTTTCAACGTGACAACATGTTTAAATCGTGAAATATCTTGAAATACCTTTTTAGACTGTAAATAAGCGATTTACAGCCCTACTTATAATTACCAGTCGTATTTGAAAAACCATACGGCTTCCATTTAAACTTTAACTATGGACACCACTGTCCTGGAAGTGAAGCACTTGAAATGCAGGGAGGGACTGAGCTTCACCTGATGGATGATGATGGGACACTCCTTACCTGGACGATGTAGAGACAGGGACAGTACTGAGCTCCTCCTCCAATGCTGATCCCAATCAGATTCTGAGGGTCCTTCTTGAGGGTGACTGTCCCAGGGACTGTGGGGATCCCCCTGACAAAGCAACAGAAAACCACAGTGAAGCCCCCAGCTCAGAGACACGCACACAGTGAGCTTGTCACAGTCTGAGCTGTTAAAGGAGTGTTGACTGGTGCTTTAAAACACATTTTTTATTACTGCTTTATTACTGCTTTATTACTTCTTTAACACAGCAGATAACCTGCAAACTCCTGGTCTCTACTGTAGGACACTTGGGAGTCTGTTTATTTGATGCTGCTTTTCTTTAAATCATTGAAAGTACTTTGAGGAAACCAACATGTGTGACACTGTTTGCAAGTCTATCTACATGGGCGCCCGCAGCCCTGTGCGCACGCTACGCGCTGTGCGTACCACTGGTTCCTAATATTTCAGTAATCTTGTGCGATCCGCAAACAGATATTATATATATGAAGGGACTCTGCAGCAGGACTTGTCTGTGCGTTGTCTATTTGTTTACGTTCTGAATGTTTCGCGGGGCTAGAGAAGGGAGGAGGGAATACACGGCCGTCAATCTGTCTGGATCCAAATTGAAATGGTGGAAATGACAAATGACTGCTTCCTCATGCAATTTGTCAAGGCACCGACTAGAGGGCAGGCATGCCTTGATTTAGTCTTTTCAAATAAGGAAGACAGAGGTCAGAGAGCCATTGGCAAACTCAGATCACAACATGGATCACAACATTACAAACGAGAGGAGGCCATTTGGCCCATCTTGCTCGTTTGGTTGTTAGTAGCTTATTGATCCCAGAATCTCATCAAGCATCTTCTTGAAGGATCCCAGGGTGTCAGCTTCAACAACGTTACTGGGGAGTTGGTTCCAGACCCTCACAATTCTCTGTGTAAAAAAGTGCCTCCTATTTTCTGTTCTGAATGCCCCTTTATCTAATCTCCATTTGTGACCCCTGGTCCTTGTTTCTTTTCAAGTCAAAGAAGTCCCCCGGGTTGACATTGTCTATACCTTTTAGGGTTTTGAATGTTTGAATCAGATCGCCGCGTAGTCTTCTTTGTTCAAGACTGAATAGATTCAATTCTTTTAGCCTGTCTGCATACGACATGCCTTTTAAACCCGGGATAATTCTGGTTGCTCTTCTTTGCACTCTTTCTAGAGCAGCAATATCCTTTTTGTAACGAGGTGACCAGAACTGAACACAATATTCTAGGTGAGGTCTTACTAATGCATTGTAAAGTTTTAACATCACTTCCCTTGATTTAAATTTAACACTTCTCACAATATATCAGAGTGTCTTGTAAATGAAGTGCTCGAGCAATGATTTTTGTTTCGAGTTCTCAAACTCAACCCTAGTTTATACCCGCCACTGTTAAGATCAGACACCATGGTCTGACTGAAGTTGGACTATTTGAGTTTGATCTTCAACACATGAAGTGATGAGGGAGCAGAGAGCAGGAAGCAGCTGCAACTTTTCATCTATAGTGTCTTTCAAATATCTGCATATTCCCAATTGAAGTCCAATATACAGGTTTCTTTTCCCCAGCACTAGTTACAATGTTGCACTCCTTTGTAACTCGCGGGTAAAGATCAGCATATTAAATATTATGAATCATTTTTTTGTAAAATGGGGCTATTTTCTGAGGCAAGATGGTAACTGAATTTTTAGAACACCTTTCTATGGACGTATTAAAAAAAATAAATTTGCTAACCCTACACCCAATTCTGTGCCATTATTACAATGTGTTTCTTTAGTTCTATATTTTTAACACTACTGTAGCACCTGTTACTTACAGCTTATCTTCCTCTAGTTCATAATCCAGATCGGTAAACATCTTGCGATTCTCCTCGTCCCTGTGTCACGAAATCCGCGTGGTCAGATTTCTTTACGTACTCTTATGAACTGCTCAGCACACACTCATATCTCAGGGGAGACGTTAGGAGGACAGAGATGTTATTACTCCTAGTGGGATATAGTTCGTGCTCTGGACCCGCAGTATATCCAGATGACTAATATAGAACTCAAGAAATTGACAGACTCATGTATTTAAAGTTTTTTACGAATCGGAGTATGATCAGTACTCGTTCGGTTTATTAACGGTTAAATATTGGATAGAGTAGCTACAGGCTACGTCGTATCCCCAATGACAGACACACTGGGCAGTCCAGTGTCTTAACAGATATCAACGTTAACACTTTAATACATGTATATATGTGTTAATCAAGGCCGACAAACAGGCCAAGAACACGTCACCTAAAGTACCCAATGGTCTATTTCAGCACATTCAACAAAACTCTCTCTTATTTCTAAAACATAGCATGAGTCCCTTATGGCAATACATGCAATACATGTGAGATAAATTAATAATAATAATTGCTTAATGCTTACCCTTTAATATAAATCGTAAAAGGATATGGCTGTCTTCACCAGGCAAATGAAACTGAATTCAATCAGCTCAATTGTGTAGGTTTGCAGAAGATGGACCACCTTGCCCTGTCTGGGATGAGTGTGGTACTCCATTGAAATTACTCTGGAGTTAAATAGGTTTTTCGTCTCATTGGAATACATGGGACGCCTCAATTAAATCCAATCATTAATCAGGTGAGACAGCTCTTTATCCCTTTTACAAATAATAGTTTTCAAAAGACGTGTCTTAATGGGCAGAATGAGGCAGCTGAGCAGAGTTTAACAAGGGACGTGTCTTAATGGGCAGAATGAGGCAGCTGAGCAGAGTTTAACAAGGGACGTGTCTTAATGGGCAGAATGAAGCAGCTGAGCAGAGTTTAACAAGGGACGTGTCTTAATGGGCAGAATGAGGCAGCTGAGCAGAGTTTAACAAGGGACGTGTCTTAATGGGCAGAATGAGGCAGCTGAGCAGAGTTTAACAAGGGACGTGTCTTAATGGGCAGAATGAGGCAGCTAAGCAGAGTTTAACAAGGGACGTGTCTTAATGGGCAGAATGAGGCAGCTGAGCAGAGTTTAACAAGGGACGTGTCTTAATGGGCAGAATGAGGCAGGCAGCTAAGCAAGGACGTGTTTAACAAGGGGCGTGTCTTAATGGGCAGAATGAGGCAGCTGAGCAGAGTTTAACAAGGGACGTGTCTTAATGGGCAGAATGAGGCAGCTGAATAGAGTTTAACAAGGGACGTGTCTTAATGGGCAGAATGAGGCAGCTGAGCAGAGTTTAACAAGGGACGTGTCTTAATGGGCAGAATGAAGCAGCTAAGCAGTGTTTAACAAGGGACGTGTCTTAATGGGCAGAATGAAGCAGCTGAGCAGAGTTTAACAAGGGACGTGTCTTAATGGGCAGAATGAGGCAGCTGAGCAGAGTTTAACAAGGGACGTGTCTTAATGGGCAGAATGAGGCAGCTGAGTAGAGTTTAACAAGGGACGTGTCTTAATGGGCAGAATGAGGCAGCTGAGCAGAGTTTAACAAGGGACGTGTCTTAATGGGCAGAATGAAGCAGCTGAGCAGAGTTTAACAAGGGACGTGTCTTAATGGGCAGAATGAGGCAGCTGAGCAGAGTTTAACAAGGGACGTGTCTTAATGGGCAGAATGAGGCAGCTAAGCAGAGTTTAACAAGGGACGTGTCTTAATGGGCAGAATGAGGCAGCTGAGCAGAGTTTAACAAGGGACGTGTCTTAATGGGCAGAATGAGGCAGCTGAATAGAGTTTAACAAGGGACGTGTCTTAATGGGCAGAATGAGGCAGCTGAGCAGAGTTTAACAAGGGACGTGTCTTAATGGGCAGAATGAGGCAGCTGAATAGAGTTTAACAAGGGACGTGTCTTAATGGGCAGAATGAAGCAGCTAAGCAGAGTTTAACAAGGGACGTGTCTTAATGGGCAGAATGAAGCAGCTGAGCAGAGTTTAACAAGGGACGTGTCTTAATGGGCAGAATGAGGCAGCTGAGCAGCGTTTAACAAGGGAGGTGTCTTAATGGGCAGAATGAGGCAGCTGAGCAGAGTTTAACAAGGGACGTGTCTTAATGGGCAGAATGAAGCAGCTGAGCAGTGTTTAACAAGGGACGTGTCTTAATGGGCAGAATGAAGCAGCTGAGCAGAGTTTAACAAGGGACGTGTCTTAATGGGCAGAATGAAGCAGCTGAGCAGTGTTTAACAAGGGACGTGTCTTAATGGGCAGAATGAAGCAGCTGAGCAGTGTTTAACAAGGGACGTGTCTTAATGGGCAGAATGAAGCAGCTGAGCAGAGTTTAACAAGGGACGTGTCTTAATGGGCAGAATGAGGCAGCTGAGCAGAGTTTAACAAGGGACGTGTCTTAATGGGCAGAATGAGGCAGCTGAGCAGAGTTTAACAAGGGACGTGTCTTAATGGGCAGAATGAAGCAGCTAAGCAGAGTTTAACAAGGGACGTGTCTTAATGGGCAGAATGAAGCAGCTGAGCAGAGTTTAACAAGGGACGTGTCTTAATGGGCAGAATGAAGCAGCTGAGCAGTGTGTAAACATAATAAACACGCCGTCAACGGGAGTAAAGTTCAATTGAGGTATATATCTACACGAATTCTTACCTGTAGCGTTTATCTCAGTTAAACTTGGGAAGTGTTTTTGAATTCATTTGATTGATATATTTCGTTTTTAACCATATGACCCGTGGCAATGCATCAGGAGTTACGTTGTATTGTATTGTATTGTATTATATTGTATTGTATGTAGGATGGGCGTTAGCAGTGTGCTCTCTGACACAAAAACCCCGTTACAATGGAACACATGCCTTCTGTAAAGCCATACATATTTACGAGCCTTTTTACTGTGCGTGTCACTCACAATTCATACTTCGTATGTGGCAACGGGTCACCAACATTTCTGCAGCAAAAAAAAAGGTTTTATTTGCGCGACTCATTCGCCAAATGCGGCAAATGTTGACGGCTTTCAAGTTAACCGCATTTCAGACTCGTTAACGTTCAGCAACCGCGCCGTCACCTGCAAGTCGTCTATCCCCGAGAGCGGAACCTCCCTCAATCACGTGACGGGGTGCGCGATTGCGTCACCACACCACCCTGAACGCAGCCGGTTCGTTCCTGTATCCTGGATCGGACGAGCTGTGAAAGTTTCGTGAAAAAGAAACAAGATTTCAACGACACCCTTTGAAACAAAAACGGGCTTGAATCGGGCCAGGGCTGGGTGGGAACGACAGCTAAGCGTTTGAACTCGAGTCCCGAAAATAGTGGGTTTAATACGATAAAAAAACAGTTCTTAAAATATCCGTATTTCGCGGAGACGACTGTGAATTGAAAACATGAGTGGATTCGCGAAACTCTTCGGGAAAGGTAATTATTCAAAATAAATCAATTAATAAAAAAAAAAACGTACGTGTTTAGTTTCGATTATTTTAAGTCTGACATTGATTTCGATGTTATGATACACAATATAACTGTGTACCTATATTAGCGTTACTAATTTGTGTGTGTGTTTTTATTATTTGGAACTGATTACGATGAATTAATATTAATAATATTGTAATAATGATGTACTAGTTGGCAGTACTAATAATGTTAGTACAATTTAATATTATCGTTATTATAAACGATAGGCAAGATAAGGACTGGTAATCAGACTCCTATTGCACAGCAGCGTCACCCAGTCCAGGTTTTATTACCAGTTGTGTCCAGGTCACAAACTCAGGTGTGTCTTAAAGGAGTTCTGACCATATTTTAAAATCCATTCTCTGGATACACGCAAAAACACACAATTCGACCTATTTTCTCATTTGATTACATTAATATATATATATATATATATATATATATATATATATATATATATATATATATATATATATATATATTTAAATTAAATATATATATATATATTTTTTTTGAAGAAATCTGAACAAAAACAACTCTTGGGAGGGTAACAAAAACAAAAACAACAACAACTATCCTTAAACGCCATATCTTTGTGCAAATCATATTTTTAAACCTTTCAGAAGTAATTTAACTAAACGCCATGTTACTCCCATGTTATTTAAAATTACTAACAAGACCATTTATTTGTCCACGCGCAACTTCAGTCCGTGGCACGTCATATGCGACTGACACTTAACCACTAAAATTAACCCTTAAATCTAACCCTAACCCTAACCCTAAATCTGTCGTTATGAAACTGTTGTTATTTCAACACGGTTTCTTTCGCGCCCTCTAGCGGCCTCTAGTGGGTGCTACAGCCGACGATCGCAGCCTAATTTCTGTATTTTCCTCACTTTATTTTTCTTAAAATTACCAATTTAAGCTTAACGACAAAAACGTTTGCAGAATTTTCTGTTTTTCAGTGTGTGTGTGAGTTAAGTGTACCGCAACCCTGTTCTCTCGCCTCTTATTAGCTTTATTAACATGATCACCGACCCCTCCCTTTAAAGGAGCGCTGACCATCTTTAAAATCCATTCTCTCACCTCTTATTAGCTTTATTAATATGATCACTGGCCCCTCCCTTTAAAGGAGTGCTGACCCAAGTGTGTTCCCCCCCCTCTCCCCAGGTAAGGGTTCGACTGGGAAAGGTCCCACACCTCAGGAAGCCATTCAGAAGCTCAGAGACACAGAGACGATCCTGGTGAGGAAACAGGAATTCCTGGAAGAGAAAATCCACAAGGAGCTGCTGACTGCTAACAAGAATGGGACCAAAAACAAGAGAGGTACAAACTGACCGCTCTGCGCTCCCTGTACAAACTGTCTCTCTCTCTCTCTCTATGTTGACCTCTATGTCTGTCTGTCTGTCTGTCTGTGTGTCTGTCTCTCTCTCTCGACACCTCTCTCCTCTCCTCCTCTCTCTCTCTCTCTCTCTCTTTCTCTCTATTGACCGCTCCCTCTCTCTATATATTGACCTCTCTCTCCCTCCCTCTCTCTCTCTCCCCCTCCCTCTCCCCCTCCCCCCTCTCTATTGACCCCTTCCTCTGTCTCTCGCTCTCACTCTCTCTCTCTCTCCCCCTCTATTGACCCCTCCCTCGCTCTCTCTATATATATTGACCTCTCTCCCTCCCTCTCCCTCCCTCTCTCTCTCTCCCCCTCCCTCTCCCTCTCTCTCTCTCCCCCTCCCTCTCCCTCTCTCCCTCCCTCTCTCTCTCCCTCTCTCTCTCTGTCCAGCGGCGCTCCAGGCCCTGAAGCGTAAGAAGCGCTATGAGCAGCAGCTGGGTCAGATTGACGGCACGCTCAGTACCATCGAGTACCAGCGAGAGGCGCTGGAGAACGCCTCCACCAACACTGAGGTGCTGAAGACCATGTCCGAGGCAGCGCTGGCCATGAAGCGAGCCCACAACGACATGTGAGAGAGGGGGAGGGGAGAGGGGGGCTCTGTGTGACTGTGTGAGAGAGAGAGAGACTGTATGTGAGAGAGGGGGAGGGAAGAGGGGGAGAGGGGGGCTGTGTGAGGGAGGGGAGGAGGGGCTCTGTGTGGAGAGAGGGAGAGGGAGGGGAGAGGAGGGAGGGGCTCTGTGTGAGGGAGGGAGGGGGCTCTGTGTGTGAGAGAGGGAGTGGGGAGGGAGGAGGGGGCTCTGTGTGAGGAGGGGAGGAGGGGGCTCTGTGTGCGTGAGTGAGAGAGTGTGTGAGAGGGGGGCTCTGTGTGAGAGGGGGAGGGGGGGGGAGGTGGGCTTTGTGAGAGGTGGGGAGGAGGAGGGGGCTCTGTGTGAGTGAGAGAGAGAGGTGTGGGAGGGGAGGGGGGCCTGTGTGTGAGAGAGAGGGGAGGGGAGGGGGCTCTGTGTGTGTGAGGAGGGGAGGGGGTGGGGGCTCTGTGTGTGTGAGGGGGTGAGGGGGAGGGGGGCTCTGTGTGAGAGGGGAGGGGAGAGGGGGGGGCTGTGTGGGAGGGGGGGGGGGCTCTGTGTGAGAGGGAGGGTGAGAGGGGAGCTCTGGGACTGTGTGTGAGAGAGGGGGGGGAGGGGGGGGGGGGGGGGCTCTGTGTGACTGTGTGAGAGAGAGAGAGACTGTGTGTGAGAGGGGGGGGCTCTGTGTGAGAGGGGGGAGGGGGGCTCTGTGTGAGGGAGGGGGGGGGCTCTGTGAGTGAGAGAGAATGTGTGAGGGGGGGAGGGGGGCTCTGTGTGGGAGGAGGGAGGAGAGGGGCTCTGTGAGAGAGAGAGGAGGGGAGGGGGGGGGAGGGGCTCTGAGAGGGGAGGGGGAGGGAGGGGGCTCTGTGTGAGGGGGGGGGGAGGGGAGGGGGCTCTGTGTGAGGGAGGGGAGGGAGGGGCTCTGTGTGAGAGAGAGTGAGGGGGGAGGGGGGGCTCTGTGTGTGGGAGGGAGGAGGGCTCTGTGTGAGAGGGGGGCTCTGTGTGTGAGAGGGGGGGGCTCTGTGAGGGGGAGGGTGTGGGGGGGAGGGAGGGGGCTCTGTGTGAGAGAGAGGGGGGGAGAGGGGGGGCTCTGTGTGAGGGAGAGGGGGCTCTGTGTGAGGGGAGGGGGGCTCTGTGTGAGGAGGGGGAGGGGGCTCTGTGTGAGAGGGGAGGGGGGGGCTCTGTGTGTGGAGGGAGGGGAGGGGGGTGTGAGGGGGGGAGGGGGGGCTGTGTGGAGGGGGGAGGGGGGGGGTGGAGTGAGAGAGTGAGAGAGGGGAGGGGAGGGTGAGGGAGGGGGAGGGAGGGGCTCTGTGAGAGAGAGGGGGAGAGGGGGGGGGGCTCTGTGTGAGAGAGGGAAGGGGGAGGGTGTGAGGGGGAGAGGGGGGGCTGTGTGAGGGAGGTGGAGGGAGGGGGCTCTGTGAGAGAGAGAGAGTGTGAGAGGGGGAGGGGGGCTCTGTGTGTGTGAGAGGGGGGAGGGGTGTGAGGAGGGGCTGTGTGGAGGGAGGGGAGGGGAGGGGGCTGTGTGTGAGGGAGGGGGAGGGAGGGGGCTCTGTGTGAGAGAGAGAGAGTGTGTGAGAGGGGAGGGGGGATCTGTGTGTGTGAGAGAGGGGGGGGGAGGGGGGGCTGTGTGAGAGAGGGAGGGGAGGGGGAGGGGGCTCTGTGTGAGTGAGGGGGGAGGGGCTCTGTGTGAGGGAGGGGGGAGGGGGGGGCTCTGTGTGTGTGAGAGAGAGAGAGGGGGGGGGGGATCTGTGTGTGGGAGAGAGGAGGGGGGAAGTGAGTGAGAGAGGGAGGGGGAGGGGGCTCTGTGAGAGGAGGGAGGGGGGGGGGGGGGCTCTGTGTGAGGGGAGGGGAGGAGGGGGCTCTGTGTGAGGGAGGGGAGGAGGGGGCTCTGTGAGAGAGAGAGTGTGGGAGAGGGGGAGGGGGGGCTCTGTGTGAGGGAGGGGGGGTGTGTGGAGAGGGGAGGGCTCTGTGTGAGTGAGAGTGTGGGGGGGGGGGGGAGGGGGCTCTGTGTGTGAGGGAGGGGGGGGGGGGGGCCTGTGTGAGAGAGGAGAGGGGCTCTGTGTGTGTGAGAGGGGGGGGCCTGTGGGGAGGGGGGGGGGCTCTGTGTGAGGGAGGGGGAGGGAGGGGGGATCTGTGTGAGAGGAGGGGGGAGGGGGCTCTGTGAGAGGGAGAGGGGCTCTGGGGGGATCTGAGAGAGGGGAGGGGAGGGGCTGTGAGAGGGGGGAGGTGGGCTCTGTGTGTGAGAGAGAGGGGGAGAGGGGGCTCTGTGTGAGTGAGAGAGAGAGGGGAGGGGGTCTCTGTGTGAGAGGGGGAGGGGGCTCTGTGTGTGAGAGAGGGTGAGGGGAGGGGATCTGTGTGTGTGAGAGAGGGGGGGGAGGGGGGCTCTGTGGGAGAGGAGGGGCTCTGTGGGAGAGAGGGGGGGGGGGGGGGGGCTCTGTGTGTGAGAGGGGGAGAGATCTGTGTGTGGGGGGGAGACTGTGTGTGTCAGTGTGTGTGTATATATCTGTCTGTGAGAGTCCATGTTAGAGGGGAGTGGGGCTCTGTCAGTACTATCAGTATAATCTCTGCTGTGATGGTTACAGTGACTCCTGTGTGTGTGATATCTCCTCTCCTCCATGATATTGTGTATCAGTGCTATCAGTATAATCTCTGCTGTGATGGTTACAGTGACTCCTCTCCTCTCCTCTCCTCAGGGATATTGCTATCAGTGCTATCAGTATAATCTCTGCTGTGATGGTTACAGTGGGGAGGGAGGGGCTCCTCTCCTCAGGGATATTGCTATCAGTGCTATCAGTATAATCTCTGCTGTGATGGTTACAGTGACTCCTCTCCTCTCCTCTCCTCAGGGATATTGCTATCAGTGCTATCAGTATAATCTCTGCTGTGATGGTTACAGTGACTCCTCTCCTCTCCTCTCCTCAGGGATATTGCTATCAGTGCTATCAGTATAATCTCTGCTGTGATGGTTACAGTGGCTCCTCTCCTCTCCGCAGGGATATTGACAAGGTCGATGAGCTGATGTCTGAGATCACGGAGCAGCAGGAAATCGCTCAGGAGATCTCCGACGCCAGCTCCAGACCCGTGGGCTTCGGGGACAACGTGGATGAGGTACGGGAGAGGAGAACACTGTGTGTTCACTCTGTGTATTCTCTCAGTGTCTCTGTGTGTTCACTCTGTGTATTCTCTCTCAGTGTCTCTGTGTGTTCACTCTGTGTATTCTCAGTGTCTCTGTGTGTTCACTCTGTGTATTCTCAGTGTCTCTGTGTGTTCAGGGATATTCTGTGTTCTCTCAGTGTCTCTGTGTGTTCACTCAGTGTATTCTCAGTGTCTCTGTGTGTTCACTCTGTGTATTCTCTGTGTCTCTGTGTGTTCACTCTGTGTATTCTCAGTGTCTCTGTGTGTTCACTCTGTGTATTCTCAGTGTCTCTGTGTGTTCACTCTGTGTATTCTCTCAGTGTCTCTGTGTGTTCACTCTGTGTATTCTCTCTCAGTGTCTCTGTGTGTTCACTCTGTGTGTTCTCTCTCTGTGTCTCTGTGTTCCTCTGTGTGTCTCAGTGTCTCTGTGTGTTCACTCTGTGTATTCTCTCAGTGTCTCTGTGTGTTCTCAGTGTCTCTGTGTGTTCTCTCTCTAGTGTCTCTGTGTGTTCACTCTGTGTATTCTCTCTCAGTGTCTCTGTGTTCACTCTGTGTATTCTCTCAGTGTCTCTGTGTGTTCACTCTGTGTATTCTCTCAGTGTCTCTGTGTGTTCACTCTGTGTTTTCTCCAGTGTCTCTGTGTGTTCACTCTGTGTATTCTCTCAGTGTCTCTGTGTGTTCACTCTGTGTATTCTCTCAGTGTCTCTGTGTGTTCACTCTGTGTATTCTCTCAGTGTCTCTGTGTGTTCACTCTGTGTATTCTCTCTCTGTGTCTCTGTGTGTTCACTCTGTGTATTCTCTCAGTGTCTCTGTGTGTTCACTCTGTGTATTCTCAGTGTCTCTGTGTGTTCACTCTGTGTATTCTCAGTGTCTCTGTGTGTTCACTCTGTGTATTCTCTCTCAGTGTCTGTGTGTTCACTCTGTGTATTCTCTCTCTGTGTCTGTGTGTTCACTCTGTGTATTCTCTCAGTGTCTGTGTGTTCACTCTGTGTATTCTCTCAGTGTCTCTGTGTGTTCACTCTGTGTATTCTCTCTCAGTGTCTGTGTGTTCACTCTGTGTATTCTCTCTCAGTGTCTGTGTGTTCACTCTGTGTATTCTCTCTCTCTCTGTCTCTGTCTCTGTGTATTCTCTCTCTGTGTATCTCTCTGTGTCTCTGTGTGTTCTCTCTGTGTATTCTCTCTCTGTGTCTGTGTGTTCACTCTGTGTATTCTCTCAGTGTCTGTGTGTTCACTCTCTGTGTATTCTCTCAGTGTCTGTGTGTTCACTCTGTGTATTCTCTCTCTGTGTCTCTGTGTGTTCACTCTGTGTATTCTCTCTGTGTCTCTGTGTGTTCACTCTGTGTATTCTCTCTCTGTGTCTGTTTTTCAGAGCTTTTCTGTGTATTCTCTCAGTGTCTGTGTTTCCATTCTGTGTATTCTCTCAGTGTCTGTGTTTCACTCTGTGTATTCTCTCAAAGTCTGTGTGTTCAAAAAAAAAGTCTACCGGTATAAGTAGTATTCATGTGTCTGTGTGTTTTTCACTTTTTTTTCAATGTGTATTCTCTCAGTGTCTGTGTGTTCACTCTGTTTATTGGACTCTCAGTGTCTGTGGGAGTTCATTCTATATATTCTCTCTATGTTAACAAGGAACATTATTGTTCACTCTTTCATTGGACTCTCTCTCTGTGGGAGTATTCTCTCTGTGGGTTCAATTCTGTGTGTTCACAAGGTATTATTCAGCTCTCTTTCATTGGACTCTATTCACTCTGTGGGTTCATTCTGTATAGTTGCAATTCAATCTCTTAACAAGAGCTTATTGTGGAGCTGGAGGAGATTCTATATAGGAGGATCAATGGTTAAAAGGACCTTATTCAGCCGTTCATTGGACCAGACTCCGGCTGTTCATTCCCAGCAATTCCCATGTTAAAAAGGACCAGCTGCCCTTTCTTGCCCTCCCAGAGTTCAACATATAATCCAGGTTCAATATGTTAACAAGGGCCAGGGCCAGGGGTCATTGGACTCTATGGGGGAGTTCATTCTATAAAGAAACTGCAAAATGATAACAAGGGAACATTAAAAGTCACCGGTTCAGCCATAAGTAGTATTTTCTATATAGTTTGATTTCAATATGTTAACAAAGCATTTTTCCAGCCAGTTTTTTCAATGGACTCTAGTATCTGAAACTTCATTCTATATAGAGGGCGTGCCATTCAATATGTTAAAAGGGAACATTATTCAGCAGCTTTCATTGGACTCTATGAAGCTGAGGGAGTTCATTCTATATAGAGGGTGTGTGATTCAATATGTTAACAAGGGAACATTATTCAGCAGCTTTCATTGGACTCTATGAAGCTGAGGGAGTTCATTCTATATAGAGGGGTGCCATTCAATATGTTAACAAGGAACATTATTCAGCAGCTTTCATTGGACTCTATGAAGCTGAGGGAGTTCATTCTATATAGAGGGTGTGTGATTCAATATGTTAACAAGGGAACATTATTCAGCAGCTTTCATTGGACTCTATGAAGCTGAGGGAGTTCATTCTATATAGAGGGTGTGATTCAATATGTTAACAAGGGAACATTATTCAGCAGCTTTCATTGGACTCTATGAAGCTGAGGGAGTTCATTCTATATAGAGGGGTTGGAATTCAATATGTTAACAACGGAACATTATTCAGCAGCTTTCATTGGACTCTATGAAGCTGAGGGAGTTCATTCTATATAGAGGTGTGCAATTCAATATGTTAACAAGGAACATTATTCAGCAGCTTTCATTGGACTCTATGAAGCTGAGGGAGTTCATTCTATATAGAGGGTGTGCAATTCAATATGTTAACAAGGGAACATTATTCAGCAGCTTTCATTGGACTCTATGAAGCTGAGGGAGTTCATTCTATATAGAGGGTGTGCAATTCAATATGTTAACAAGGGAACATTATTCAGCAGCTTTCATTGGACTCTATGAAGCTGAGGGAGTTCATTCTATATAGAGGGGGTGGAATTCAATATGTTAACAAGGGAACATTATTCAGCAGCTTTCATTGGACTCTATGAAGCTGAGGGAGTTCATTCTATATAGAGGGGGTGGAATTCAGCTATAGATATATAATTGAAGCAACAGCCATCTAATAATAGTATGGAGGGGAATGTGTTTTAATTTGTCTTTACAATTTTCATGAATATATTATTTCACTTTCTCCCTCCCTCTCTCTCTCTCCCTCTCTTCATTTGCAGCAAAAGCAGAGGATGAAGATGATGAAATGAGAGAGCTGGCAAACTGGGCTTTATGAGTGAGAGAGAGAGAACAAGACAGGGGAGAGGGAGAGGGAGAGCGAGACGGAGGAGAGAGAGAGAGAGAGGAGAGGTTTACACTTTATAATTACGGTGCCTTAAGTTCTAGCTTTGTTAATTAGGGCTGCTCTGAAACTCCTAATCGCCATTGAGAAGTATTAATTAATTAATTAATTAATTAATTCATTAATTAATTAATTTATTTATTTAGCGGCCGGTATTCAATAAATCCACTCATCACCGCGTTGATTACAAAACAAGAAAACCTGTCCTTCCCTCACCTTTACACTCGAGAACCGAGCGGCAGTTGTAAAGGTGAGGGAAGGACAGGTTCTCTTGTTTTGTAATCAACGCGGTGATGAGTGGATCACTTGAACACCTGCCGATAAATTAAATAAATAAACAGATAAATAAATAGATCAATAAAGGCGATTCGCAGATTTCAGCGCAGCCCTCGGAGTTCTCATTTTCAATAACAGGATCAGCCTGATTTCTAGGTTCCCCATTTAAACAAAAGAATAAATAAATAAAACAACAATGGCCCAGCTGAACACATTGCAGCGTTTATTTGAAAAGTGGCTCCCGTTACTGAAACGGTCTGGCGGATCTTCCGGCGGTCGGTGTTGAATGAATGTGGATGCAGGATGGTTTGTTTTTTGTTTTGGGCAAACTGAACCCTTTCTTTAGCCCCGTGTGAACAGCAAACGGGTTCAAATGTAAATACACGTTTACTTACCCTAATCTGGCTTGCTTGCTTTCTTTCCCAAACTCTAGAATTAAACTGACACAAGAAATGTAAGAAAAACGGAGTTACTGAAACTTAGATTCAACGGCAAACGTTTCCACTAGAAGTCTTTCAGTGTAAAATCAATGGCTAACGTTTCCACTAGAAGTCTTTCAGTGTAAATTCAATGGCTAACGTTTCCACTAGAAGTCTTTCAGTGTCAATTCAATGGCAAACGTTTCCACTAGAAGTCTTTCAGTGTCAATTCAATGGCAAACGTTTCCACTAGAAGTCTTTCAGTGTCAATTCAATGGCAAACGTTTCCACTAGAAGTCTTTCAGTGTCAATTCAATGGCTAACGTTTCCACTAGAAGCCTTTCAGTGTAAATTCAATGGCAAACGTTTCCACTAGAAGTCTTTCAGTGTCAATTCAATGGCTAACGTTTCCACTGGAAGTCTTTCAGTGTAAATTCAATGGCCACTAGAAGTCTTTCAGTGTCAATTCAATGGAAACGTTTTCAGAAGTCTTTCATTCAATGGCAAACGTTTCCACTAGAAGTCTTTCAGTGTCAATTCAATGGCAAACGTTTCCACTAGAAGTCTTTCAGTGTCAATTCAATGGCAAACGTTTCCACTAGAAGTCTTTCAGTGTAAAATCAATGGCAAACGTTTCCACTAGAAGTCTTTCAGTGTCAATTCAATGGCTAACGTTTCCACTAGAAGTCTTTCAGTGTAAATTCAATGGCAAACGTTTCCACTAGAAGTCTTTCAGTGTCAATTCAATGGCAAACGTTTCCACTAGAAGTCTTTCAGTGTCAATTCAATGGCAAACGTTTCCACTAGAAGTCTTTCAGTGTAAAATCAATGGCTAACGTTTCCACTAGAAGTCTTTCAGTGTAAATTCAATGGCTAACGTTTCCACTGGAAGTCTTTCAGTGTAAATTCAATGGCTAACGTTTCCACTGGAAGTCTTTCAGTGTAAATTCAATGGCAAACGTTTCCACTAGAAGTCTTTCAGTGTCAATTCAATGGCTAACGTTTCCACTAGAAGTCTTTCAGTGTAAATTCAATGGCTAACGTTTCCACTGGAAGTCTTTCAGTGTAAATTCAATGGCTAACGTTTCCACTAGAAGTCTTTCAGTGTCAATTCAATGGCTAACGTTTCCACTAGAAGTCTTTCAGTGTAAATTCAATGGCAAACGTTTCCACTAGAAGTCTTTCAGTGTCAATTCAATGGCAAACGTTTCCACTAGAAGTCTTTCAGTGTCAATTCAATGGCAAACGTTTCCACTAGAAGTCTTTCAGTGTCAATTCAATGGCAAACGTTTCCACTAGAAGTCTTTCAGTGTAAATTCAATGGCTAACGTTTCCACTAGAAGTTTCCACTAGAAGTCTTTCAGTGTAAATTCAATAGCTAACGTTTCCACTGGAAGTCTTTCAGTGTCAATTCAATGGCAAACGTTTCCACTAGAAATCTTTCTCAGCATCTTCAGTGTAAATTCACCGGCAAACGTTTTCACTAGAAGTCTTTCTTAGCGAACGCGTGTCTCAGTGTGTGATTGAGAGACCCAGACGGCTCAACGGGTCTCAGTTGAATTCTTCGAAAGGAGAGGAGAAAAGAAATCGGGGTACAACACCGAAAATCAGAAGCCCTAATTGCAAAACCTCAGGAGCCTGCCCATTCTGTGCCGAACGCCTTTATACCCATTACAACACCCCCCGTGGTGCAGATAACACTGGAGTGTTTAACACAAGGGCTGTTTCTTTCTTTATTAGTTTAAAAACAGGACACTGTTTTGGATCTTTAATTTCTAGGGAGGGAGGGGAGGGGGGGGCAGGTGGCACAGAGACAGGTAGAGAGAGAGAGACAGACAGGGAGAGAGACACAGGTAGAGAGAGACAGACAGGTAGACACACAGGTAGAGAGACACAGGTAGACACAGAGACAGACAGGTAGACACACACAGACAGACAGGTAGAGACACAGGTAGACACACAGACAGACAGACAGGTAGAGAGACACAGGTAGACACACACAGACAGGTAGAGAGACACAGGTAGACACAGGTAGAGAGACACAGGTAGACACAGGTAGAGAGACACAGGTAGACACACACAGACAGACAGGTAGAGAGACACAGGTAGACACACACAGACAGGTAGAAACAGACAGACACACAGGTAGAGACATAGGTACAGACATACAGACACACAGAGACAGACAGGTAGAGACACACAGGTACAGACATACAGGCAGAGAGACAGACACACACAGAGACAGACAGGTAGAGACACACAGGTACAGACATACAGGCAGACAGAGACAGACACACACACAGAGACAGACAGGTAGAGACACACAGGTACAGACATACAGGCAGACAGAGACAGACACACACACAGAGACAGACAGGTAGAGACACATAGGTACAGACATACAGGCAGAGAGAGACAGACACACACACAGAGACAGACAGGTAGAGACACACAGGTACAGACATACAGGCAGACAGAGACAGACAGTGCCCACACTGTGTCTTTATATTTGTCAGTGCCATTTTGTGAAACGCCACATTGGGTTCAAGTTTGTTTTGCTGGCAATACACTAGCTGCGCACTAGATGATTGCCATAGCACTGTCAATAGGGTGTAGACCGTGGGACTGATTCACCTGCCATAGCACTGTCAATAGGGTGTAGACCGTGGGACTGATTCACCTGCCATAGCACTGTCAATAGGGTGTAGACCGTGGGACTGATTCACCTGCCATAGCACTGTCAATAGGGTTTCTGAAATGGCGCAATGTACCGTTACCAATACCTCTTCTAAATTCTGTAATATAAAAAATAAAAAATAAAATGATAATGATGTTATTGTTGTTATTTTTATGACGGTAATAAAATCTAATGTTAAAAAAAAGAACTTAAAGGATTTTGTGTTGTATTATTTTTTGTTAAAAAGGTATGTGCTATTGTTAGGAATCCCAAACACTGTCTAATATAGAAAACTATGCAGATTGAAACTCGGGGCTGTCTGAATCGTGTTTAGTGTTGCTGTATAATATATAAAACTATGGCTATTGAAACTCAGGGGGGACTGTCTGAATCATGTTTAGTTTTGCTGTATAATATATAAAACTATGCAGATTGAAACTCGGGGTCTGTCTGAATCGTGTTTGGTGTTGCTGTATAATATATAAAACTATGCAGATTGAAACTCGGGGACTGTCTGAATCGTGTTTAGTTTTGCTGTATAATATATAAAACTATGCAGATTGAAACTCGGGGGGACTGTCTGAATCGTGTTTAGTGTTGCTGTATAATATATAAAACTATGGCTATTGAAACTCAGGGGGACTGTCTGAATCATGTTTAGTTTTGCTGTATAATATATAAAACTATGCAGATTGAAACTCGGGGGGACTGTCTGAATCGTGTTTGGTGTTGCTGTATAATATATAAAACTATGCAGATTGAAACTCAGGGGGACTGTCTGAATCGTGTTTAGTGTTACAGTATAATATATAAAACTATGCAGATTGAAACTCAGGGGGACTGTCTGAATCGTGTTTAGTTTTGCTGTATAATATATAAAACTATGCAGATTGAAACTCAGGGGACTGTCTGAATCGTGTTTGGTGTTGCTGTATAATATATAAAAAACTATGCAGATTGAAACTCAGGGGACTGTCTGAATCGTGTTTAGTGTTACAGTATAATATATAAAACTATGCAGATTGAAACTCAGGGGGACTGTCTGAATCGTGTTTAGTGTTACAGTATAATATATAAAACTATGCAGATTGAAACTCAGGGGGACTGTCTGAATCGTGTTTAGTGTTACAGTATAATATATAAAACTATGCAGATTGAAACTCAGGGGGACTGTCTGAATCGTGTTTAGTGTTGCTGTATAATATATAAAACTATGCAGATTGAAACTCAGGGGGACTGTCTGAATCGTGTTTAGTGTTACAGTATAATATATAAAACTATGCAGATTGAAACTCAGGGGGACTGTCTGAATCGTGTTTAGTTTTGCTGTATAATATATAAAACTATGCAG
Source organism: Huso huso (assembly GCA_036884735.1). NCBI lineage: Eukaryota > Metazoa > Chordata > Actinopteri > Acipenseriformes > Acipenseridae > Huso > Huso huso. Next base: position 90,387 of record JAHFZB010000137.1, read on the forward strand.
ATTGAAACTCGGGGGGACTGTCTGAATCGTGTTTGGTGTTGCTGTATAATATATAAAACTATGCAGATTGAAACTCAGGGGGACTGTCTGAATCGTGTTTAGTGTTAACGTAAGGCGTGTCCAGTATAAACATTGTAGTTTTTAAAGGGATTTGTAGTATTTTAACTATATTAAAAAAAAAACCACATATATAAACAAACAAAAAAAAAAAAGCTGGGAAACTGCACCCCCTGCTGTGGAGAGAGAGAAGTGCAGGACAGAGGAATCAGATTTATTCAGCCCAAAAATAACAAGGTCTTTCGTTTTCGGTTTTAATGCACTGAGTTCAGGGGGAGATTATTATGGACATGAAGTAGAAACCAGAGGCGGTTTATTTGCAGAACTTGGACAATTCTTATTTGTTATCTGGTGCAATTTTGCTGATTTACACCCATATGTAAACACAGGCTAGATCAGCCAGCATCGCTATAGAAGAGCCAGCAGCGCCATCTAGTGGCACGCCACTGTGGAGCAAGTGTGTTTTTGCTGGCAATACACTAGCTGTGCACTAGATGGCGCTGCTGGCTCTTCTATAGAGACACTGGCAGACCCTAAAAAAATAGTGAGAGTTTGATAAACAGATCCCACTGCTTCTTTTTTTTTTTTTTTGAGCCATTTAATTTTTTTTTATTTTATAATAAACAAGGATAAAATCCGCCTGAAATTTGATCTAAACATTTTAAAAGTTAGAAACGGTAAAAGAAAACACAATAAATTAAAAACGGCAAACATTTAGACCGGAAGTCTCTCCCCCCCCCCGCGTCTCGTCTTCAATGAAAACGTTTGTCGTTGAATTGATTGAGTTTCCTTTCGGATTTCTGAATTCGGCAGGATCGTGCGATCGTTGTGAGGCTGTGTTTATTTATTTATTTATTTTTTAAATCACAGCTTTCACGATTTCTGTGAAATTTGCTGCAGAATAACTAGGAGAAAATGATCTATTTTGAACGAGACAACGCCATTGTTTTTTGGTTGAATAAATATATATGTTTTAAAAACCGTGAAAATAACAGAGCCCAGGTTGTGGGTGATGCAACAAGCAAATAACCCTTAAACAAAAGACCTTGTATATAATATAATATACTATAATATAATATTATATAATATAACCAAGTTCAGCACAATATTTTTAAGATAGACTTCTTTTTTTAAATTCAAATTTCAAACAATACACACCAACAATAACACTCTTAAAAATGAATAAAACCCGACAACCCAACAGATTCAAATATATATACCTTGATTCCAGGCCACTGTGATGTCACTCTGCAGCAGCGTTCCAGGCCATTGTGATGTCACTCTGCCTCAGCCAGTGGCGCGCTCTCTGCAGCGTGACATCACAATCCCCTGCAGGGC
>JAHFZB010000137.1:94281-124096 GCA_036884735.1 Huso huso
CCCACTTTGTGAAACACCTTTTTAAGAACTAAATATACCTTCAAAAAAATAATAATAAATACGTGCCAAAATATTTAGTTGTTGTCGACTTTCACCCTGTGTGGAGTTTTGTCTGAATGGAGTTAGAAATAGTAAATAAAAATATAGTGAGAGCCAATGAGAAGTCCCCACAAATATAAGAATGCAAACGTGTGCGTGCGTGCGTGCGTGTGTAAATTCAATGACAAACGCTTCGATCAGTAGTCTTTTTCAGGCATCGAGAAAGGCTTCCAGTAGAAACGTTTGTCGTTGAATTCATTGCGTTTCTTGTAGTATTTTGTAAATTCTGCACACAGTCCGCGTTTATTGGTTATTATGGGTGTGCATGGAATTTGCTTCCAGTTTCGCCCCCACGCTCGTGCCAAGGTCAGAACACTTTCCACAACCGCGGGAAACCCCCGCACCGCGCGCTCAAGGGGTGACGTCACGCACATCCACCACCGATTACACAAGAGGGGGGGCGGTAGTCATGACAACCTTATTACACCATAATAAACACGCCGTCAACGGGAGTAAAGTTCAATTGAGGTATATATCTACACGAATTCTTACCTGTAGCGTTTATCTCAGTTAAACTTGGGAAGTGTTTTTGAATTCATTTGATTGATATATTTCGTTTTTAACCATATGACCCGTGGCAATGCATCAGGAGTTACGTTGTATTGTATTGTATTGTATTATATTGTATTGTATGTAGGATGGGCGTTAGCAGTGTGCTCTCTGACACAAAAACCCCGTTACAATGGAACACATGCCTTCTGTAAAGCCATACATATTTACGAGCCTTTTACGAGGTTTTATTTGCGCGACTCATTCGCCAAATGCGGCAAATGTTGACGGCTTTCAAGTTAACCGCATTTCAGACTCGTTAACGTTCAGCAACCGCGCCGTCACCTGCAAGTCGTCTATCCCCGAGAGCGGAACCTCCCTCAATCACGTGACGGGGTGCGCGATTGCGTCACCAAACCACCCTGAAACAAGCAAGCAGAGATTTGGGGGTGAGGGATCTGTTTCTCTCGCTCATATAAATTAGTGGAGGTTCTTTTATAGAAACTAGACACACGTCTGTTTTGTTTTTACACATTTATGGAAAAGTTTAACCTCAGAAATGCGCGTCATGGTTACTCTGGAGAGAAATGCACTGTTAAAACAAATCCTAATTTCTTATTTTTTTTATTTTTTATTAAATATTCATTTACGATAAAGCCTTTCCCTGTGTGGAAGCGCGGAACTGAATTTACGCGTCTTGCGCTGTTCTTGTGTGAAGCATGATACGCACCTCCAACTGTAGCCTGCGCTATCCTACCCTCTCTTTGCATACGTTTCTTTCTGCTGATTTCAAGAGTGTGTCTATGGAATCTGATATACGTCATTTTTTACATGTGAAAAATAGGGATTACAATATTGTTAACATTTTTAAAGAACGCAAAAAGAGTCCTGTAATTCATGTATCAAGTTTTATCTAAAAAGAAGTGGTGGACGTTTACCACTGGATAAAAATCAATAAATCACCTCACACCTAAAAGCTCATTTCTAGTATGGTTTACAGGAAAACACATTTTATAAAATATAAATATTTTGAATACATTTTTAAATATGCTTATACCAGCTCACACTTTTAAAAAATTACTAACAGTGTTTTAAAAAAAAAAAACAACAACACCAACATTATGAAGAGAAACTTTTATTAAAAAAAAAAAAAAAACACGAATACATTGTCATAAAAAGGCATTTAAATTATGATAAACAGGAAGAAACACTCCAATCACTTCCTCGAAAACAAATTCAAAGTCCAAGAAGTCTTAAATTCAAACTCCAGTGAAATACAAACGTGTTCTTGTTGCATACAGAGATGACTCAGTCCCTGCGTTTCCCCCTCGCTGGGCTCAGTGTTTTAGTCTGGGTCGGTTGCAGTGTGCCCCTTTAGCACGGTTCTGTCCCTGGTGCTGCCCCTGTTGTCGAGGGCAGTAGCGGCGTGTGTGGGCACGGTCTCCAGTGGCCTTGCAGAACGGGCAGACGTAGTTCCTCAGGACAGGGCAGCAGACCTTTCCATCGTCCGTCCTGAGGCAGTGAGAAGAGTACACCTGCACAGTCTCGCCGTTCTGCTTGCAGAAGCCACAGCAGCTCTCAGAGGGGCTGCCGGCTGGGCTGGGGCTCTGCGTCCTGCTTTCCCTCTCACTGCAGCCACTCTGGGAGGTGGAGATGGACGTGTGGGAACCAGGGGCCACGTCGCTACCCACACCTAGGGTACCTCCGCTGTTCTGCTGCAGGTCCTGCACCACAGCCCCAGGTTGAGATAATCTATCCACATATCGAAGTACCTGATGCTTCGATCCATGGTCTCTGTTGCTGCCCAGCCTTCTGGAGACTTTTATATAGGCAGCGCTCCCTGTTTTAAAAAAAACATTGTATCAGTGTTTTAATTGAGTGTGCAGGTGCTTTTCTAAGGATGGTTTTTTGATCCTGGGGCGGTTCAGTCTACGGAACTACAGTGTTAATTGATGTGTTTACATTTTGATACACTATTTAATTATGTAATCACACTTGTCTGGCCTTCAAACGCAAACTTTCAAAATGACGCAGACAACACCACTTTAATGAGCTGTCTGGAAATGCAGAAAACAAGATACAAAAACTTTTGTTTGAGGGCTGTCTGTGCAGTAAGCCACCTGGACCATGATCTATAAAACAAAGGAAGACTGATTTTCCACTGTGTGCAATTGGAAGTATAATGTGCTTACTATGCAGGGAGGAATATTCATTTTTATATTCTGAATAGGGTGTTTACATGGCAGAATATATATTCGGATTATTCAGTATTCCGAATACAAGTGGAGTGTTACTGGCCATGTAAACTCAGACCATTCAAAACAGAGGCATCTCTTCTGAGACGCTGTAACAAACATACACACACTCCATGACTCATTCTTCACGTGCTTTCAGTCACTTTCACTGTAAAGTCTTCTAATTATTATTATTTATATATAATTTAGTGCCCAAATATTTTACCCGCGAATGTCCAGTAATTTTTCCCTCTCAAGGCAGAAATTCCCATCACAGCTCAGTAAAACTGTAGGTTCAGCTTCCTCTATGAACTTCAGAGCCGCTGAATTAATTTCAATCCCTTTGTGATAACATCAAATGTTATTTTTTTTAAGCAAACGCAGATATTAATGTTTTACGAGGAACACGTCTTAATTGATAGTTTATGCTTGATAAATTTCACAGATGTTAAAAAAAAATCAGACACTTCACATGTATTTTAAAATGATTTACAAAATTCGAGCTGAAACTCTCCCCATCATACCAGCTTTTCAAAGACGTCTCTTTACGGTTTCCTTTGATATGGTGACTTTGGATGTGGAATTGCAGTCTGCAGCATCGGAGCAATCAGCCTGTCTTCTCTTCTGTCTCAAACACCTCCTCTGCTGTCTGGAAATACAGCAAAAAAGATACTTTTAACATGACTTATGTTCGAGGAGCGTCTGTGTTGTTTGTCGCGGGTCCCTCACACGCAGGTGTTTTGTAGTTTGGTGTAGGATTTGAAACACTGTAAATAAAGCACTTAAGAATTAAAAACATAAACATTATACATTTTAATATTTATATACTTGTTAATGTTTATTTTGGTACCGCGTGTTGTACGTCAAAAATAGTCAAAACCATTAAACCCTCAAATATGTATTTAATCCAGATCTACGAAGTTTATTTTTTATTTTGTATAAACAAAATTGAGTTTGCACACCGATTTCGTTTACAGGGCCATTTGCATAGGGTCGTTAAAAAATCTGTGTTCTCTCCCCCTCCTCTAATCGCCTCCGCTGCAACTCGTCATGCTCTCGTGTGCGACTGATTTTTATGTGTTTTAGAAGGTCTGTGGTATTGCCACAATATCTTACACACTTTTGACATATGTCACATTTTGCTTCATTGCAGTTTATTGGAGTGAAATGACTCCAAACGATGCTTCGTTTTCTTTCGTCCATGAAAGCAGAGCAGCGCTGGTAACCGTGTTCACTCGTTGATGTGACTGACTGTCTGTGACTGAGTGACTGCGTGAGTCTCGGCGTGCCTATAGGCGATATGAGGAGCGGAGGGAGAGGGCGGAAGGAGAAGTAGTTCCTATCCTAAACAACAATGTGACACATTTCATTTTATTTTATTTTCACTTTTCAATATCTGATACACATTTAGTTTCATTAAAAAAAAAAAAAAACCACTGGCTAAAGAAAGCACCTGGTATCGATATTTTATGTGAGGATCGATTCTCAAAAATGAAACGTCAGGATCGGAAGTATCGATACTTTGGATCGATCCGCGTATCCCTACTGCAGACGGAACTGCTGACAAGTCAAGTACAGGTGGGTGACTTCGTCAGTGAAACGCCGTCTCGGAAATTGAATAACAAATTGTTCTTTTTAAGTATATACAAGATGGAATGTATCAGCTGTGCTAATTGTTAAATAACGCTTTCTGAACATCCGTGTCTTTTTTTTTTTTTTATCACATTTGAATATTGTTGTGACACCTTTTTTTTTTTTAAAGTTCTCGTGAATAAAGTTTCTTAATTAATAAAATGCAATACTCGTAAGAAAGTACTGTAGTAATAAAACGCATCGGGTATATGGTCGAATTAAACTTGCAAAGTAATTAAAAAATGCATCTTTCGTCACCGAACCAGCCCAAACATGACCTGCAGGCCGTAGTTCATAAACACAGCATCCAATGTTTTTGTTATCGTGTTATACAATTGAAGTCAATTCCGTAACCTGCTATTATTTTTAGTTAATTAATTTTAGTCAGTAGGGATTCTGCACGGGGGTGTTGTTAAATTCCAGTATGTGTTTACACCTCGGCCTCCGAGTGGATCCACACAACAGTGTGTACTGCAACATCATTTTGATCTTTTGTTTATTATTATTATTTATTTCTTAGCAGACGCCCTTATCCAGGGCGACTTACAATCGTAAGCAAATACATTTCAAGTGTTACAATACAAGTAATACAATAAGAGCAAGAAATACAATAACTTTTGTTCAAGTCTGACAAACCACAATTCAATAATACAGTAGATAACAGTGATAGTTACATCAGGATATGATTAAATAGTGATAGTTACATCAGGATGTGATTAAATACAAAGTACTACAGGTTAAACACTTGGCAGATTACAGTATTCTGAAGTACAGGATTAAATGCAGTAAAATAGGGGGCAGATAAGAGCAAAATAAAGCACATTTAAATGAAGGGTGATAGTGTCCCAGGATACAAACAGAGGAGTTCTACAGGTGCTGTTTGAAGAGGTGAGTCTTAAGGAGGCGCCCGGATTGTGGTCAGGACTGGGCAGTCCTGACATCTGTGGGAAGGTCATTCCACCACTGCGGAGCAAGGGTGGAGAAGGAGCGGGCTCTGGAGGCAGGGGAGCGTGGGAGGTAGAGCCAGTCTTCTAGTGCAGGCGGAACGGAGAGGTCGAGTGGGGGTGTAGGGAGATGAGGGTCTGGAGGTAGCTGGGTGCAGTCTGGTCAAGGCATCTGTAGGCTAGTACAAGAGTCTTGAACTGGATGCGAGCGGTGATCGGGAGCCAGTGGAGCGAGCGGAGTAGTGGAGTAGCGTGGGCGAAGTGAGGCAGAGAGAACACCAGGCGGGCAGCAGAGTTCTGGATGAGCTGGAGCGGACGGGTGGCGGACGCAGGGAGGCCAGCCAGGAGGGAGTTGCAGTAGTCTAGGCGGGAGAGTACCAGGGCCTGGACCAGGAGCTGGGTAGCATAGTTGGTGAGGAAGGGTCGGATTCTTCGGATGTTGCTCAGGAAGAATCGGCAAGTGCGTGCCAGAGTGGAGATGTGCTGGGAATAAGAGAGGCAGGGGTCCAGGGTGACTCCAAGGTTCTTAGCGGAGGAAGAGGGAGAGAGTGTGGTAGATTCCAGAGGAACAGGGATAGAGAGATCAGAGGAGGGGGAGGAGGAGGGAAAGAAAAGGAGGTCAGATTTAGAGAGGTTGAGTTTGAGTTTTGTTTAACATAATGTAATCAAAGAAACTAAAAAAAAAAGTCTACCGGAAGCCATAATAGTAGTACAATAGTTCATGTTATATTTCGAAATGACACGTTTTTCAATTTGTCAGTTTTTCTTTTAAGTATATGGAAAACTACAAAGCTGTGTGTAGTTCAATGTGTTAACGTAACATGATTCGGCAGGTTTCATTCAACTTTGAGGCAAAATTAGTTAATTCTATAAAGGGCTGCAAAACATTTGGCCATAGCTGTACACTGACACTAAAAACAAATTGTCCTGTGTTGTTTTGACTGACTAGGTGTCTCAATATGGACAACAGCAGTAGAAGCAGAAAAGTCAAGGATCACTGCCCAAGGTCACAATTCTCTTCACCTACCAAGTATCGGAGGAGCAGTGCTGGCACTCCCCAGCCGTCGTGCTGGTCTCACGGGGAGGAGGACTGTGAAGATGAGGCTTGCGGTACACCTCTGAACGTCTCCTCTGACTCTGCTCACCTGGAGAGTATGCACACTATTTGCCTGGAGACACCAAAGTGTAAAACAGCTGTAAGCTCAATACATAATCAGCAAAACGCTCAAGGTGGTGAAGACAGTCGCTCTTCACTGAAGAGTTGCTCTGGGCTTCGGAAGAGGTCGTTTCCACCACAGACTCCCACCAAGGTAATTCAGTATTTAGGTGAAGTAAATTGTCTTTGGATGTTGATGGATGTAAAACTCGGGTCATTTTTCTTGAATGTGGTGTTCACCACAAAACACAATGTCGTGTATCAGGTTTGGTTACTGAAGATAAATGTATTATTCATTACTCTCTTTTTACCCTTATTGAAAAGAAATTAAAAAAAGAAACTCATTTTCTCAGTGACACACATCCTTGCCAAGACTGTAAAAAAAAATAAAATAAAAAAATGTTGAGCTGTCAGAATCATTCAAAAGTAAATCACCATGACCTACATCCGTATTATACACATGTACAGTGAACATGTGATACAGGTGTTTCTCTGTATAATCCCACACTCTAATACTCTCAAGGAGGAATGTCCTAACCAATCAAAATCCAATGAGCATTTCTCTACATAACATTCTTATACTCTAAATGATGCTAAACAATGTTATATCTGGTAGAAACTGCAGTAAGATACAGTAGTGTGCAAATGTATTGGAACACATCAATATTTGTTATTGATATCCTTTATATACCTGCCTGCATGAAAACCGCAGGTTGAAAGAATTTTGATTTTCGGTCAGTAGCCAGTAATATATAGAAACAACAGGCACTCCTGTGTGAAAATGTCAGACCACTTTGTGCTTTAATTAGGCGTCTTAAACAACTTCTAAAAAGTCTCCTGCGTTTTACCATTTGTGGCTGTGATCCTTTTCTCTTACTATTTTAAATGAATTGCTTGTGTGGCATATTAAAGTCAGAAATTAAATTAATCACTAATTTGCCTGTTTTGACAATTTGCCAAAATTGAGTTACTGTGGTTTGATTTTATATGCACAACAAATCAAAACTACAGAAACAATGGGGTGTTCTAATACCATTATTATTATTGAGTCATTTAGCAGACGCTTTATCCAAAGCGACTTACAGAGACTCGGGGGTGAACTATGCATCATCAACTGCTGCTGCTGCTGCAGAGTCACTTACAATAGGACCTTGGTTTTAAGTCTCATCCAAAAGATGGAGCACAAGGAGGTGAAGTGACTTGCTCAGGGTCACACACAGTGAGTCAGTGGCTGAGCCAGGATTTGAACTGGGATCCTACTGGTATCCAGCCCCTTGCTTTGGACCACTGAGCCATTTACTATACTTTTTTTTTTATCCTAGGTAACCTGTCCTCAGTTTAGCGAGGATGGATTGAAAGTCATATACCTTAAAGCCATCTCTGCAGCGTTTGGAAAAGACATGCAGAAAAAAATCCACCTGGAGCCTTTGAAAAGAGCACATTGAATTTGTCAGTTTTCCTTGACACTTTCCTTGTTTAAATTTTTAATTAAAGATATGATCACTTCCCCTATTTACCACACTATTGAGAAAACACTTGGAAAACTTAACCATTTAATCTAGAACGTGAGCAGACCATCCGGCCCTTCCATGATTGTCTAGTTCCTATAAAAGCTGATTAATCTGAAAATGTTGGAAGTCTAAAAGGATTCCAATAATTCAGCATCAAGAACATGGCTAGGTCCCCCATTCTAGGTCTATAAGACATCACATTGACTTTAAACCACATTCTTTTGCATTTGTCCAACAGAGTGTTGTATTGAAAGGCCAGGAATCATCGGATGGAGCTGATCGGGTCGGATGTCAATGACCCGGTCACTGTAGTGACATTTTCACAAGACGAGGATTGTGTTACGAGCAGCCTGAAGAAAGGAAAGTACGATGATTCACCTCCAGCGCTTGAATATATGGGGAACCCTCTGCCTTCCTGTATGAGCCCCTGGACCAGTGAACCAGAGAACTGGCGTGGTAGACACCAAACGCCCACTGCATCATCCAGCATGATGAACAGGAGCCGTGGCTTTCAAAGCAGCTCCTGCAATGATTTCTACTGGCTCTCTGAGAAATACAGAGGCAGTACCCTTTTGCCACTGTATAACTCCAGGAATGCTGGCTCTTTTTATCAAAGGGCCTCCCAGTCGTATTCATTTGACTATTCTGGCTGCTCGCAAGAAGGCACCAGGAGGAATTTAGACTCCGGCGTGGCTTCTTCTAATTCAATCTTTGATATTTCAACCTTTGAGGGCAATAGTTCCACCTCATTGAATTCTACACCGGCATGCGATTTCACCAACACATCCACAAGACCTCGGCAGCACGGTTTTATTGACACGCACTGCCATCTGGATAAGCTGTATGCCAAGCTGACTTTTAAAGGGACCTTTGCTGCATTCCGGAACCTCTACCACAGCACTTTCCCTGTGGAATTCGAAGGTTGCATTGCTGATTTTTGTAATCCCCGTCACATCATTAGAGAGCGTCTCTGGGAAGATTTGCTGAGGGAAGAGAAAGTTTGGGGGGCTTTTGGCTGTCACCCACACTTTGCTCGTAACTATACAGTAGCACACGAGAGAGCCATACTTGATGCTATGAGACACCCCAAAGCAATTGCGTTTGGTGAAATGGGACTGGACTATTCACACAAGTGTCCCACAGAAATCTTCAAGCAAAAACAGGTATAGTAAATGATCATCTTATTTGTGTGAGTCAGTGTTTTGATCTACTGTAAAACCTTGGTTATCCAATTGGAACCAGGGAGTTGACAGATAATAAATTGTACCTGCAATTTTTTTAATGATTTTCCGTATCAAGAAAACTCCTAAAAAGACATGATAGAACCCCTTTACCTTTTTAAATTCATAACATACAGTACTGCACTGCACTATATTCCTGCTGGTTTTCTTGTAGGCTTTCAATTGGAGTAAAGTTTCTATTTTGTATAGTGAAGTTTTCTTACACCAAAGCTGGTGAGGTAATATTTAATGCAAGGTGTCTTGTTTGTCTTCTCTAGGTGTTTGAGAGGCAGCTCCGCTTACGGTATCTATGAGGAAGCCCCTTGTTATACACTGCAGGAATGCTGATGAAGACTTGTTTGAGATTATGAAGAGGCTTGTGCCCAGGGACTACAAGATACACAGGTAGCCAACACAACTAAATTACCTCCGAGTCACTAGCTTGAAAACAAGGAAACCACAGTCTGGAGGAGAATGGTTATAAAATGAGTCATTCCGTCACAAACTCAATTCATCGAAGGTTAATTTGAACACAGCAATGCCTCAGATGTTTATTAAACCTGACACCTAGGATGATTTTAATGGAAAATGTTTTAGATTACAGCTTCATTGGAACAGGGGGTTCAGAAGAGGGTCACAGTTTTCACCAAAATCTGTATCATTCCAGGTAACAAGTTTAATCAAAGTCTGAACACAGGGCTGTGTTCAGGGTTTCATAATGTGTCCAGTGACCCCATAGTGCTAATATCTGTACTTTTACATCTGTGGAAATACACATAATCGCTGGCCTGAGGTTTGTGGTTCAGGTTACATTTCACAGGATATACTGTAACACAAATTATAGCTGTCTCACAAGAAACCCGGCCAAAAGGCACGACCTTGTAGGCTGTTCTGGAGAACAGTTTGTGTAATCCATTTTGAATGCTGCATGTTTCTTGCTTCAGGCACGGCTTCACAAACAGCTATGATGTGATCAAGCCTTTTCTCGAGGAGTTTCCTAATCTTTCAATGGGGTTCAGTGCAATGGTCTCCTACTCTCACGCTGTCCAAACCAAAGAGGCGGTGAAAAGGATACCACTGGACAGAATAGTTGTAGAAACGGATGCACCTTACCTCTTCCCTAGACAAGTGAGTGCTTTGAAAAGGATGGTCTGTGTTGAGGTTTAGTCTATTCTAGCATAGTTGTTTTTGAATTACTAATTTTCAATGTCTGGATCGGTTTGCGTAATCCGAAAAGTAGACAGATTTTTCAGCTTGTGCCTTCTGCAGAGGACAGGGTTTGGGTGTTTTGAAGTTATGGACAATTCCAAATGCAAATGAAATAAACGTGCCCAGCCAGAAATTAGATCGTGGCTGTTTTGTATTTATAGTTTTATTTCAAAATACTAGTTTATTGAAATTATGCAATGGGCTGAAAAATATGTAAAGGTTGTAAGAGCTAAATAACCATTAGTGGTGAATCAGTGAAATAATCAGCTGTTTTCAAGTCGTTTAGCCCACTGAAAACATTTATAATTCAGCTGATTGTCATTAAAATATCATTGCCAAATACCACAACTCCATTGATTGTCCTCCACATCTCTGCAATTAAACTAGTCCGTTTTAACAAGTTCATTGAATTTCAGATAGGAAAAGAAGCAGTTTGATGCTGTGGACTGGTTTCTTTGACAAATCCCTGCTTATTTTCTGTTTGTCTAGGTTTCTAAAAGATTGTGCGTGTATTCCCACCCAGGACTTGCACTGTGTACAGTCAAAGAGATTGCCAGTTTGAAAGCTATGGAGCTGTCAACTGTGTTATCAGCACTGAGACAAAACACTACCGGTCTGTATGGGGTGTAGAGTTGTTCTGATGTTTAAATATAACCAGTTTTATTTTAAATAACAAAATGGAAGTATTTACAGAATTATACAACAAAATCATTTGTTTTGTAAAAGGCAGTTCAAGCCAAGGTTGGTTCACTGTTAGTTGGAAAAAATATAAACACAAAAAATACTTCACTAACTGTTATTATTATTATTTTTATAATAGCAGAAATGGTTATATTATATTCCATGCAATTGAAACTAATAATTGTGGAAATTTACATAAATAAAAATGGTCAAACTGGGCACATTCTCAAAGAATTTTCTATTTTTGAAAGGTGATAAATTTCACATTGTTGTTCCAAAACAGACCGAACGGCTTGAAAATGTAAAAAAAAAAAACTTTGTTTATATTACTTAGTAGTTTTGTAAAATTATTAGTTGTTTGTTTATTTTGTTTTATATATATATATTTTAATTATTTTAAAAGATAAAAAGACAAAACAAAAAAACAACCTTTGAGAATTATACCCCAGAGTGTCCATTTTTTTTTCTAAGTATGACAATTGCAGTGGCACCAGTAAAACTGATTGTGTTAATGAGATTCTTATTTCTGAAATTGTAATTCATTGCCAGGGGTTTTCCTGTTTCTGTTTTTCAATGTTCATGTTTCAGTGTTAAGCCAGCAGACCCGAGGAGTCCTTTACTGTACCTGGTTATTAGAGAATGGGGCTCTGCTATAGTAGACCCTACAATATCTTGATGGGTTTTGTTAAATAACCAAGAAAATTGTTTGTTGAGAGAAATGGTGTTCAGACATAAACTTGGAATAATGTGTTTTTAACAACTGGCTAGCTTTCTAACTTTTTGGAAACAAGACAATGAATAAACCAACTTTAACCTCATTTAACTTGTGTGTCCTTCTGAATACTTCTAACCTTTTACATTTTGCACATTTATACTACCTTGGGGGTTTTATAAAACGAGTACCTTCTTTCACTATCATTAATGTTTTTTGGTTTCCAATTTTTATTTTGTCTCCTTTTTTTATCACATTCCTTAGTTTTTAAAGGTTTTAACTCAGCTTGGTCCATTGCAGTATTCTCAATTAAAGACCAGTATTATTCTTATGCACAAAGTGATTTGCGGTGCAAAACCCCATATGCTGCCGTCAGTCGTGTTTAGCAGCTGTAAAGTCTGATTTTAGAGGCTGCTAAAAATGCACCATATATAAAGAATGGGGTTCACCTGGTGTTCTGCACCCGCTATCAAATTTCCACTTCGCCAAATATTAATCCATTCATTTATATTGAAATGCATTCAAATGAAAAGAGCACAGAATTGGGTGGGCTCCGGACATTAAGGGGGTGCAAACATTATAATGTGATGTAAGGCAATTGCTGACCCTTTTAATCATCTTAAAAGGTTGCGTTGTATGTAGCTGATACTACCTTGTGGACTAAGATGAATCGGATGGATCGCTCATTATTAAATTATAAAATATTTAACCGTAGCTGTAAATCGTCATCTATAAAATACATTCATTCCTCAAGGTCAAATATGTAATCACAAGTAATTAAGCCTTGGGTACAATAACGTTACAATACCAGTAGATGTTTGTATTGATTTATTTTGGAAATGAGGTGTATATCTCAATTATTATTATTATTTGCTTATTTAGCAGACGTCTTTATCCAAGGTTACAAACCTGTTTTTTTAACCACTCACCAAGCATGCCTTAATTTAAGGTAACTGTTCTAAAATGAGCTTTTGTGGCATCATGGCTTGCCTTGAAACAACTACTGATATGGCAGTTGTCACAATACGTCTGCTCTTGAAAATTTCTGATTGTGTGCATTCAGCCATTCTTTGTCTACATTACAGACAACCTGCTCAACAGTAAGTTAATGTCCTAACAAACAAGGTAATTTTCTTAATTTAGTTTTCACATTTCTTTAGCGGTGTATTTTTGTTTTGTTTGATTTTTATTTATATTTTTCCCCAAGCTCATCTGTCTCCCAAGTGCAAATTTAACTCCGGTGAGGTCATTTAAAATCACTTGCAGGAAGGTACAATTTAGATTTGTTTTTTGTCCAATGACAGGTGTCAATAAGGCCTGAATTTTGCCCTTGAAATTTAGATGAAAAGTTAATTTTAATTACAAAAATGATCAATGATTGAGGGGAAAAGTCAAGGCCTAATTGAAACCCATCCTTTTTTTCTTCTTATTTTTATAAACAGATTTCCAAAATAAAACATGACACCTATTTATCGCAGCTGTTTCCTCCAGGGGCAATTTGTGAAAGGGAAACAAAACACAACAGTAATGTTACTAAAGAGCCTTTTTATTACCCTCTGGGTAGTGTCTTACTAAGTTTTGTAACATTGTCAGTTTTGTTTTTCCTATCACAAATAACTGCACAATAAAAATGACTTGCAGAGTGACTAGAACCAGTGTAAAATCTAGTGCCAGCAGCCTTTTTTTAAGTTCTCTCTACCGGTACAAATTGTGCTGCCAGTAAGAGAAATATCAGAAAGACTGCGGCAGAGGTTTCACATCATAATTAAATACTGTATTAATAAAAGTGCTGTATTTAGCAAAAAAGATATTTACAAGTTTTGTATTTCACTACTTTTAATATGCAAAGTAGTAATATGTGTCATTCACGTTGCAATCAGATACCGGAAACGTGTTTTTTTTGTTTTTCTCCTGTTTTCTAATTTAAAGATTTTTTTTTTTTTTTTTTTTTGTAATGTTATATGGCAAATCTCATGTTGCCTGCAACATACATATGTTGCCGCATGCACACGGTTCTGTAGGGAAATGGGGCCATCTCTTACCATGTTTATACCAGCATGTGCCTGTGTTTATGACAGTAGGGGTTGAAGGGTCAAAGCAAATGTCTTGTTGAACAGATGTTAAAGGGCATAGGCCAGTGGTTGTAAGTTCGTTGATAGGGTGTTGATTAATGGAAATCGGATTCACATAACAAGGGTATGTTACAGTATTACAACTTATTTTTATATTTGTTGTTTTAAACATAGATCTGGAGATTGTATGTAACATTTAGGGCAAATATCATATTATTATTATTATTTATTAGTCGATGCCCTTATCCAGGGCGACTTACAATTGTTACAAAATATCACATTATTTTACATACAATTACATTATTTTTTTTACATAGTTACCCATTTATACAGTTGGGTTTTTTTTACTGGAGCAATCTAGGTAAAGTACCTTACTCAAGGGTACAGCAGCAGTGTCCCAACCTGGGATTGAACCCACAACCCTCCGGGTCAAGAGTCCAGAGCCCTAACCACTACTCCACACTGCTGCCTGTACCGAGAGTGCGGAGCTACAAAGGATACCTACTTTGCATAGATATGCTATCAATTTGAAATTCAACACCACTATATGTAAAATGTAACATATATTTAGTATACTACCTAAATACCCAATAGAAATGTATTGAATTTGTCAGTGCCATGAAATTATTGATTAAAAAATGTGCTGGCAATTAATTGCTAGCAACTATTGCTAGAAGTAATTGCTAGTAATAATTGCCAATTGTAAAACCACCCTAACGATTAGTATGCATAGTAAAGTACAACTGACAAACTGCCTCTTTTTAAATGTTGTACTGCTTCCTGATTTTATTCTCTACAGATAAAAAAAGTGATTGGCTGATTCTGCCACACACACAATTTTTTGATTGGGCCTTGATTGGGCAGTTTAGTGGGAGGTAAGTAATCGACAAATACTATGTGCGAAGGGCTGGGCAATTATTTTTTCCGACGGGTTTGATTGGTGAGGGCGGATTATTGCAGCGGGAAGCCTGGCGCGGCGTTTACCCGGGTAGGAGGGCGGCTTGAGGAGGGATGTCTGTTGCTGTAAACAGAGTGGGGATCTCATTTTGAGAGAAGAAATAGAAGCGAGAGCAGGTCAGGACGAGATAAAAGTACAAAATAAAGTATCAAGTACAGAAAGGAAAGAATGAAAAGTTGATGGTTTGGAAAAGAGATGGTAGGTGAACATAGTCGATCAGAGCGTTCTATATCTATCTATCTATATATATATATATATATATATATATATATATATATATATATATATATATATATATATATATATATATATATAAATAGCGGTCGCAGGTCGCAGCCCCGGCTGACCGGACCCTGCGTAAGCAGCACTTTTGTGTTTTGTAGTTTTATTACTGTGTTTTCTTTTCCTTTTCATTTCGTATTTGGACAACAGCGCCCTCTGCAGGCAATAAGACAAATGTCTAAAATAATAAAACTGGGCACCAGTGCGGTGTTTGCAAATAAAACTTCTGTCTCCCGTGTGTGTCAGTGAATTACCCACCACCCTTCCGCAGTATTATATAAGATTTCTTTCTTATTTTCAGCCTGAAGAAAAATCACAATCAGAGGAACAAATTATTAAACATGTCTAATATTCATATGCAACGTTAAATGTGATATTATCTAGATCAGCCAGCCACCCTGAACTTTAACTTTATTTACTGAAGCCAATAGCTTTTTTTTTTTTTTTTTAGTGCATTGCAAATAAATAGTTCCATCGAGGGTAACTTTAATAAAAAGTGTTGGTTTGACAGCTTCTCTCGTTCCAGTATAATAACTGTGTTGAGAGCTGCTGGTGGCGGTTGGTAATAACCCCTGTAACGTGCTTCATTGTATTATTTATTTTTAGATCCGCAAACTTGGTAATGATTTCCATTACACGAGAGTCGATGTTAAAACTTCATGCTGATTTGAACTCGGCTCTCGCCAAGATAAGCACCAGCTAAGACGTAGCTTTACAGTAAACTAATGTGATCCATCTGTGTCTCCATCCACCCTGTGACGTCACGCAGGAAGTGCGAGATTGAACAAGAAGAACCTTTTTTTCTGTTCAAAAAGACAACATGAATACAGTCATGAATACAAGAAGCTTTTCAGAGCCCCAGGCGATCAGCGTACATTTTTTTTGTCTTGCTTGCTTGCTTTCACCAGTAAGTCGTTACATCGGCTTTGCTTTTAGACTCATTATTAAATCAACCAGGTCACTGTTTATGATCAGAGAGAGAGAGAGAGAGAGAGAGAGAGAGAGAGAGAGAGAGAGAGAGAGAGAGAGAGAGAGAGAGAGAGAGAGAGAGAGAGAGAGAGAGAGAGAGAGAGAGAGAGAGAGGGGGGGGGGGTAATTAAAAAACCACACAGCGCTGGCTTTACTTCAGTCCGAAAGTGCGTCACAGTCTACTAAAGGGTGAGCAGCTTCAAATACATGTGGTTTAATATTCACAGTGCTCCCTACTGCAATCACTCAAGCATTATTTTGTATTATCTGATTAGTCTGTGTGAAGGGGCTGCTATTCTCCTATTTGTATTGGTAAGTGCCACCGCCGCCTAGTGGACAGCAGTGTATTGCAGTGTATTGAAGAAAGGGAAACTAGATGTGGCACACCACCAGATGGCGCTCTCTCTCTCTCTCTCTTTCACTTTCATATAAAATGCCACTTTAGCTGATCTATCCTGTATTACACCCCTTAACCCAGACGAAAGCATCTTCACACAGACTCACAGAAAAATAACTAAAAACAAAACCGCAGAAGGCGATTTGATTTAATAGCGCCGCAAATGTATGCAAACACGGGTCACTGTATCGTCAGATCGAAGTACTCCCCTTAAGATTTCTATTTTACAAAAAAAAAAAAAAATAAAAAAAAAAAAAACAAAAAGCGCAACATCGGGCGTTCCAAGCAAGAGCCCTTTACTGACCGAACACCCGTTCTGTCAAAAACAGAGCGGCACGTTAAAAAAAAAAAACAACAACAACAACTGTAGAGCCAAACGAAACGGCCCGTTTTAAACACGAAGCCCGCCCGGCCTTTCTCGTGTTAGCAACGCAGTAACACAAGGCTTCCTGTGGCTCTCCGCAGCATTTTAAACCGCGCTGCAGCTTGCACTGGAGGGTGTAAAAACACCTCCCCAGTTCTGTTCTGCTGTTGTCATGAGAGGTTCACATCCCCTATCTGCAGCGCCGTGATTTCCCAGCGTTTGAAGTGTTATCAATATTGTTCCATTCAAGTTAAGGCAAAAAGCGTATCAACATTTATGAATGAACTCTGTTCCCTTTCACGAGCTGGAGTGATAAATCTCAACACTCCTGTGCCTCAACTCCGTTGAAATTTCCCAGATTTCTAAAACTACAGCAGAACCTCGAGAGCTACGAACTCCAAACTTCTGAACCGACCGCGCCCCCCGAATTCAACAGTAAGCCCGGATATCACTTGCCCCCCTGTATGCGTGCAACCGCAAAACCAGACAGGCACTCCGATAAAAGCAACTCCCTGGCTCACACGGAGAAGGGAAAAATCACCGGAACCAACAAAACGCATCCAGAAAAGGAGAGGCAGATTTCAAAGCAAGCACAGGCAATTTTACAAGGAGCATTTCGTTTTTAAATAAACGGCAGTTTTTTTAAATAGACATTTTTGCCCTTTGTTTCTACATTGTAACTTCAAATATATACTTCATCCAGTTTTGAAATCCATTCGCTTCTATTTCACAAGAGATAATAAACGGAGAAGGATCCTCGGCTGGACTGTATGTCCCGCTGCAGGGTCTGAATACACTTTTTGTTGTATCGGGTGATAGAGCTGCTCTCCACACGCTGTGGGAACAGCGATCGCTGATGAAAACAATTCCAGGGGTGCGGATACACTAATATTAGAAGCATCTCTTTATAGAATGAACTGATTTTGCTTCACGAAGCGGAATGAAACCTGCTGAATAACGTTTCCCACGTTAACATACTGAATTACACACACCAGCGCTTCAAGCCATGCTCCATTTTGCCAGCTGAACGGGAGAACGCTACACCCGTTGATAAAGTTCCATCTCAATCACTGCGACTTGTTAAAATGATTTAGACCAAAAGTGTTTTACCAACGGCAGTCTTTGGGGGTATATCTGAATGTAATCGAATCAACCATCGAACGCACGTCCTCCATGTTTATCATGAGGCAGCAGAGGCACCCGCTGAGTCTAGCATCGGGTTTAGCAGGGCGTGTTCAGCCAGGGGTTGCAACCCCATCTCGCGGCGAAAAAACAGAATTGTGAACTCAAATTTGCACTACAGGGCTTCTGTTGGATTTTGTAAAATCCTGCTGAATGAGCAGACCCCATACTGCACAACGCATATTAACTCCACTTATATCTTACTACACACACACACACACGCACACACACACACGCACACACACACACACACACACACACATGCTGACACGCTGACACACACACACACACACACTGTCACTCACACACACACACACACACACACACACACACGCTCACACTGAAGCAAACACATGCTGACACTCTGACACACACACTAACACACACACACACACACACACACACACACACACACACACTTGGTTTATTTATCTAAGGACAGCCCTCTCGTTTGATGGAAACCCTGAAGCAGCCCTTCATCGTGATCACAGTAATGTGTGGCTCACACTGTACAGGACTCACTGCTGCTTAACCAGCAACATTCATACTGTGGGCACTTCAGTACAATGTTCACCCGATACGCATGCCCGCGTCAGTGACACGCTGTCGCTGGAGGTGAAAAGCGCTCAGTGCCTCCTGGCGCTGGTGTGTAACACCTGTAACATGTTAAACCAGCGCTCAGTGCCGCACCGCCGCGGACCAGCAGCCCATTGCGAGCTAGCAAGCCAATATTGAAAGTGTCACATGACAAGTGTTCGTGTGGTGTTTTAGATTGCTGAAATCAGCTTCTTTACAAACTTTATTTTTATTTTTGATGGCGCACATTGTAAGTGATATTCTGGAAGACGAGACTCCCTTTTCAAAGCGCGTAGAAACAAGCAATCAGCAGCGACAGTGCTTCCCGGCAACTTTTGTCGAAATTCTCTTTTTATATTTATTTTCTGTTAACATTAGTTTATGGATAATCCTGTTTGCTTTTAAACCAATTAAACTGTTACAAAAAAGAGACTATTCTATAGTCCATTCATTTTAATTCCGTACATGGTCTTGTTGTACTAGTGCTCAAATACACACTCCCTTTTTTCTTTCTATATTTACGGGAAACCTCGCTTAATATAATTTTAGGAAATGACATATCAGCACTGTGCTTGCATCCAGAGCGCGTCTGCCGATGAAAATAAAAAATACGGCTAAAAAACAAAACAGTATTCGGATCAACAGAGACAGTTAGTAACTTAAAAACAAATAAGCTAAGTGCTCTGTCTGTCTGTACAGTTTGAAACTTGAATGTGCCGCCCCTGCTTGCTTTTACGACGCTCAGCCAATAGGCAGGGACGGGACGTTGAAAAGAATTGTGGAAATGTCGTTTAAGACCTTGAAATATACCTTTGCTTCTATGCCTGATCCCACATTTCCCACAATTCTTTTCATCATTATTTATTTTATGTATGTATTATTGTATAACAAATAAAACACAGCAAATATGACAACGTAACACACACACACACACACACACACACACACACACACACACACACACACACACACACACACACACATATATATATATATATATATATATATATATATATATATATATATATATATATATATATATATATATATAGCTCAAAGAGCCAGCTGCCCAACGTTTCGATATGTTGTATATATCTTTCTCAAGGGGCCTTTGAATCAAAACATTGGAGGTATTTATAGGTTTTTTGACGGCATGACAACTACTCGGTGTCTTACTGTTGTACTGGGCAGGCACAGTGTTACACAGACTGGAGAGTGATGAGAGTGCCGCTTCACTGGAGGACTCCAGTGTCTTACTGTTGTACAGGGCAGGCACAGTGTTACACAGACTGGAGAGTGATGAGAGTGCCGCTTCACTGGAGGACTCAGTGTCTTACTGTTGTACATGGCAGGCACAGTGTTACACAGACTGGAGAGTGATGAGAGTGCCGCTTCACTGGAGGACTCGGTGTCTTACTGTTGTACAGGGCAGGCACAGTGTTACACAGACGGGAGAGTGATGAGAGTGCCGCTTCACTGGAGGACTCAGTGTCTTACTGTTGTACAGGGCAGGCACAGTGTTACACAGGGCGGGCGGGAGAGAGCTCTGAATTCTCTCCTGCTTGTGTGGGTAAGGAGGAGAAACAGCTGACATTCATAAATAGACTCTGCCCTCAGTCATTCTCTTAGAATGGGGCCAATGCTGATGTCACACAGTGCTCCAGGTGCAGTTGAGTAATAGCAACACCGTTCCATGCAAAAAAGTGAAGCATTTAGAAATGTCAGTATTCATGGAAATCCTAAGGGCAAATAAATGAAAAAGATGTACTAAAAGCTTGACCCACTAGATGGCAGTGTTTACACAAACTTGATTTGTATTGTCTCAGAATGATTCCTCACACAGCCATCCCTCTGTAGACCCAGGAGCTCTATGCTGGTGAGACTGGAGTACAAAGGCCAGCCCAGCGGGAGTCCATAAACCAGCAGAGTCACTGTCATGAGATGAAGTAAAGAAGTCCTTCCTCATTATACCTCCCTGCCCCAATTCAGTGCTCCCTGTAGGATCCCTGGACCAGACCAGCAACTGGGCACAGCCAGGACTCAACCCTGCCCTGCCCTGACTGAACCCCTTCCCTGCGCACCATGTGCACTTTACTCTATCAAGTGAACACTTCTCTTTCTTTTTCATTGCAGAGCAGCTGATCAAATATAGCCACACTACAATTTGAATGGGAAAAAGGGTAACTATGAGCCATACACCATCATTTACATTTTCACAGAACTCATATAATAATACTGGTACCAGAGGAAACTTTGATAAAACTTTTCAACAGGAAGTGAGTGGCAATGTTCTATTTAAACAACAACAACAATAAAACCAATATATGTTCTAACTATTGATGATGAGCTGTTAGTTTTCATATCATCAAACCAGTGGTCCCCTGTGCTTCAGACAGATCAGCCAATCACTGCCTCATTGTGAGGTGACGTTGTGCATGGCTTTACCCACAGCTCAGGCTGTCTGTCCGTCACAAGCACTTCTACCACTGGATGGAACAATTCAAGAATGATTAACATGAGTGATCTTTTCTTCTGCTTGTCTTTAGTCTGGGTGAGTGATATTCACAAACACACTGGAGATGCACCATTGAAAACAGGGTCTCAGTGGGGGCTAGCACAGAGACATCATTATTATTGAGAAACACAAGAATCATTCTTTACTCTTCTTTTCTTACAGCTGTCTATGGAGATTCACAGATTCATCAGACTCCACGTGTTTATTCCATTGAAGGAGGGAGCGCTGAAATGAACTGTAATGACAGTGTTTCTAACTACAAGAGCATGCAGTGGTATAAACAGCCACACGGTCAATGTCGTGACATCATACTGTCTGCTTTACATTACAAATGAAACCTCGGACGATTCAACATGACAGTGAATAAAGAGAAGCTCTCCAGCACTCTAACCATCAGTGCTGTTGAGCTGCTGGATTGTGAAGCTGTGTATTATTGTGCAGTGAGAGCACAGTGAGAGAGGGAGGGAGACACCTGCACAATATCCTGCTCTCAGGGCAGCACCACTCAGCTGCACATGTGCTTTATGTTATATAATGTAACTTTAGGGCAGGATTGTAGCATTGAAAATGATGTAAAAATGTACAAAAGTTAATATTGATCAAATTGTGTATACCATGAATCAGAAACAGATGCACATATTTAACATTCATTATTGATAAAGATGAACTGTATATGTATAAAGTGAGATACCAGCTCTTTACCACCAGGGGGTGCAGTGTGATTAAGATTAATCACCACTTCCCCGTAGAGAGGAGGCAGGTTTACACTCATCTTTCAACTACAGGACAGTGTAAAAGCACAACACTTACATGACACTAACCGGGTTGTGTCTAAACTCACAAACCCCATGGCTGTAACTGCAGCATTGCCTCTTGGTGAGAGGATTCATCCACAGTATACAGCACACATGACATTATGTTACTTTTTAATTTGTATTGTAAACATAATCTAGAGCTTTCAAACCCCAGTTCCCATCTCGAATAGACTGCACTGTGCATAATATACAGCGCTGCAGAGCCTGTGTTTGCTGTGTGTGTGTCTCATCTCAATAATATTACAAACATTTCATGCAAATAGTAGACATGATACAAGCTTCATCACCAACACATTATATATAGGGTTAAGATGATTATCCATTAAACATATTACTGTAGCTGCAAGTAAATGTAACCTTGTGATAATGAAGCTTACTGGAGCAAAGATAGCCGATCATGAGAGTGTTGTTTTGTATGAAACAAGGGTCTTGTGAGAATGATCTTATACTCGTGACATGAAGAATAATGTCCTTGATTTTAATATCAGTCATTTCATTTGAAAAGCATTATAGATTCCTATCACTACAATAAAAAGCTGAATCTAGAACAAGGGGGGTGCTGTTACCACAAGTTGCTGCAGCACATACACTTTGAAGAACAGGAAATAGCTGTGACAAACACCACTGTGGATTCATTCACGTGATCTCAAGGGTGGGCTGGTTCAGTATGAAGAGAAACTTTCATATCCTTCCTCTTTGTTCCTTTCTTCAAATGCACAGGACTTACTCTAGAGTACTAATATGACAAGACTGAGATGTTTCATTCTTTGCTTGATTCTATCAGGTGTGTTCTTCCAGGGACCCATGATTATGATTATTATTTATTTATTAGCAGACTCCCTTATCCAGGGCGACTTACAGTCGTAAAACAAAAATACATTTCAAGAATCACAGTACAAGTATTAATTAAGAGCAAGATAAATACAATGACTTCAGTTCAAGTAAGTACAAGTATATGACAAAATACGAATCAATATCGGAGCAGATAACACAGTGTCAGTGATAGTTACCCTCAGGATATGATTAAATGCAAAATACTACCGATTGAATAACACATGTGGCAGATTACAGTACAGTACTCTAAAGTACAGGACTAAATGCAGTAAAATAGGAGCAGATAAGTGCAAGTAAAGCATTAAGGAAGAGTGAAAGTGTCCAGAGGGAAAAGAGGAGTTCTACAGGTGCTGTCTGAAGAGGTGAGTCTTGAGGAGGTGCCAGAAGGTGGTCAGAGACTGGGCAGTCCTGACATCTGTAGGAAGGCATTCCCCACCACTGTGGGGTGAGGGTGGAGAAGGAGTGGGCTCTGGAGGCAGGGGAGCGAGAGGAGGTACAGACAGTCTTCTAGTGCAGGAGGAGCAGAGAAGTCACGTGGGGGGTATAGGGAGAGTTGAGGGTCTGGAGGTAGCTGGATGCAGTCTGGTCAAAGCATCTGTAGGCAAGTACAAGAGTCTTGAACTGATAGAAGTGGTGATCAGGAGCCAGTGGAGGAGCAGAGCAGTGGAGGAGGGGAGAAGCGAGGAAGAGAGAACACCAGGCGAGCAGCGGAGTTCTGATGAGCTGGAGCGGACGGGTGGCGGACGAGGGAGGACAGCCAGGAGGGAGTTGCAATAGTCTAGGCAGGAGAGTACCAGGACCTGGACAAGGAGCTGGGTGGTGCAGTTGGACCCTTGGGGACTCCTGTTGAGAGGGCGAGGTGTGGAGGTTGCTCCACGCCAGGTTACCTGTTAAGTGCGGTTGGAGAGGTAGGAGAAGAACCAGGCCAGAGCAGTGCCAGAGATTCCCAGGTCAGCGAGAGAGGATAGTAGAATAGAGTGATCGACAGTGTCAAAAGGCAGCAGAGAGGTCGAGGAGAATTAGGACAGAGGAGAGAGAGGGCAGCCTGGGCAGAGTTTAGTGAGTTAGTGACAGACAAGAGGGCGGTTTTAGTGGAGTGAGCAGAGAGGAAACCAGATTGAGAGGGTCGAGCAGAGAGTGGTTGGACAGGAAAGAGAGTGGTGGTGTACAGCCCGCTTGAGGGTTTTGGAGAGGAAGGGTAGGAGGAGACAGAGGTCGGTTTTTGAGGGAGTGATAGAGGGCTTGTTTGAAGGCAGACTAGAAAGGAGAGGTGTGTTGAAAAGGAGGAGATGAAGGGAGAGAGCAGGAGCAGCAGCTTGAAAGAGGTGAGGAGGGGGTCCAGGGCACACGGTGGGTTTGTGTCCCTGGGAGCAGGGGTGAGAGGTCAGATTCTGAGAGGGAGAGAAGGTGGAGAAGGAGGGTGAGTTAGTAGGGGACGAGGGGGTGTAGGGGTTGGAGCAGGAGGGGGTGCGGGGGAGGGAGAGGTGTTAAAGAGTTTACGGATATCTGAGATTTTAGAAGAGAAGAAAAAGGCAAAGTCAAAAGGAGATAGAGGAGGGAGGAGGAGGGGGAGGGTTAAGGAGGGAGGAGAAGGTAGAGAATAGTTTACCTGGGTTGTTAGGTGGAAGCTTGGATTATAGATTGGAAATAAGAACATTTAGCAGAGGAGAGATAGAGGAGAAGGAGGAGAGAAGGAGGGTAGAGTCTAGGGCAGCAGGGAGTTTGGTTCTCTTCCATTTCTTTTTCAGCAGATCGCAGTGTGATTCTTGCCGAGCAGAGCGCAGAGGAGAGCCAGGGTTGGGGAGGGAGGGGCAGGTCGGGAGGTGGGGGGACAGAGGGAGAGGAGGTGAGGAGGAGAAGAGGGTGGAGGTAGCAGAGTCTACGGAGAGTTGTGAAAAGGAGTTGATAGGAGGGAGGTGAGAGAGAGCAGTGGAGGCAAGGACAGAGGGGGAGAGAGATCGGAGGTTACGGTGAGAGGTTACAGTGGGGGTAGGAGGAGCAGGGAGAGGGGGGAGAGACAGAGAAAAAGATGAAATAGTGATCAGAGAGGTCCAGAGGGGTGACAGAGAGGGTGGAGGGGAAGGAGGCCCTGGAGAAGGTGAGGTCCAGTTGACGGCCAGCTTTGTGGGTAGCAGGAGATGGAGAGAGACAGAAGTTGAAGGAGTGAAGAAGAGGGAGGAACCCGGCAGAGTGGCTGGGGTTGAAGAGATGGATATTGAAATCACCTAACAGGACAGCTGGGGTAGACAGAGAGGGGAGGGAGGAGAGTAGATAGTCGAGTTCATCTAGAAAGTGAGCGAGAGGTCCAGGGGGACGGTACAGTACAATTAGCAGGAGTTGACAGGGAGAGGTTAGTTGGATGGTGGGAAATTCAAAGGTATTAACAGAGAGTGAGGAGAGGTCGGAGGGGGACAGAAAAAGAGTAAGGAGGGAGAGGAGAAGACTCAGGTCCATCTCCCCATCCAGTGAGCCGCGCAGTATGGGACAGGATGTAGAGAGAGGACAGGGCAGCAGGAGTTACAGTGTGGACAGCCAGGTTTCAGTGAGAGCAAGGAAATCGGGAGAGAGGTGGGAGGCAAAGGCAGAAAAGAAATCAGCTTTGTTAGCAGAAGAGTGGCAGTTCCAGAGTGCACCCGAGAGAGTGCAGGGGGGGAGGGGGGAGAGGCAGAGGATGAGGTTAGAGGGGTTGGAGCAGCGGCGGAGAGAGGGCAGAGGGACGAGAGTGAGAGGACAGAATAACAGGGATGTGAGAGAGACATAGCAGGACAAACAAGACAAATAGGCACAGTTGGAGTAGGAGTGGTGGTGCAGAGGAGGTTACAGACCTGACTAGTAGATGGCGTCTTGCAGAGTACTGCTAGGTTCAGATCTTTTCAACAGCCTCCCTCGCTGGACTCCCCGGCTCTTTGTTGTGAGGCTCTTCGGTTGACTGGTGCTCTAAAATGGTGCACAAATAGCCTAACTGACTAATATAACAACTAGGTGGATAAAAGCTGTGTAAATCAATCAAATTGCAAATCAACCTCTATTCAATTTAACCACACTCCCTGGTACTAATCAAACACTAGATCACCCAATTAAAACACCACCTTTATAATGTTACTTAGCTAATGTTATTTACTTGAAGCAGGATCAGTTACCCATCTGTCTCAGACTCTGGTTACCTGTAGACTCTAACAGTAGTAGTTCTTTATGTATTTGATGTGTTTTACTTATCGTCTTAAAAACGTTATATTTGATTTTACGGATCTCAAAAGATCCGGAAAATGAAAAAAGACATTACTATTTGTTTTCAATATTGCCACAACCTCCGAGGCATACTAGTTACGGTCTATCCTGGATAACCAAACCACGCCCAGTCTTGACTGCTCATGAATATGCATGACAGTGGCAATTTCCTGACAGCACTTCGGCGGTAAAGAGCTCTTGTCAGGCCAGGTGAAACATAGATCGTAGAAATAATAACACGTATGTGTTAAGGAGGGGTGTCTCTAAATAAATCTAGGTGAATCGGTTTAAAAAATGCAATCATTTAAAAAGAAGGCTTGGAATAGGAAATTAGGCAGGTTTTACATAATACAGATAGGGGATAAGTCGCTCCCGGAACTTTTGATTCCCATGATGCACTGGTTTGCCAGGGACGGAAGAAAAGGCGGAGTTGACTATCTTGTGTTCATAGAAGATCTTTGGTTTAACCGTGAGATCTAGCGACGGTTCAAGGCAATCCCACCAGGGGCGGTGTAGGACAATCATTTGTTCAATGCTCATTCACAGTCGGCTCCCACTCGCCATATCTCCTGGTGCAGCTGCTTTCCAACACTACATTTCTGTGGTGTCATACCATAAAAGGACTGTAGATGTCACTATTACTATGGTTGTATTTACTAGTATAGCCTGAACTACAGAGAGGTACTGGACTGCCGTGACTGTTGCTGTTTGTGTTCAGGTTGCTCTGCTAGTAACCCCAACATGTCTCCTTCAACTCCCCTACACATGAAGCTCACAGCTGAAAAGACCAGTGTGGACTGATCCCATGAATCACACCTACATTAGCTGCTGATCAGTGATATTGGTTTGATTAAGATCATAAGAAAGGATTGCAAACCAGAGGCAGCTGTTCAGCTCAGCCTGTTCATTTTGCTGTAGCAGCTTTTAAATAATAAAAAAAAAACCTAATCAAACTGTTTCTTAAAGGATCTTACTTTAACGCAGTTTTGCAATTTAATGTGTGTGTGCGTGTGTGCACGTTGTTTATTATGAAGAATTATGAATTGGCTCAAATGATAAACGTTCGCACTCATTACACACACTGAACAGTCAGGCCAACTAAATTTGATAAAGGAAAGGGAAAAAGTCAGTTTCGGTCATCAATGTATATGAGGTAATTATACTAAATAACATTAATCAAAATGTTTGGGAGTGGAGGCACCCATTGACTCGACTTCAAACAAGATGTCCTCTTATTGTCATTCAAGCATAATATATTGACTTATATAATGCTAACTATTGACACAGTAAATTTAAAATTAAATTAAATGTATCTAGCAAAGTACAATAAAAAATGTTATATTTTATATATTATATTATTTTGTCATCATTTCATTATATTTATATTTTCAGGATATATCTAGTGAACTTGACAAGTACCTGAAAACCACAAGAAGAACCACCGCATCTTGTTCTTTGTGTTGCAAAAAAAGAACACCCCCAGGAAGCTGTAATAGTAGGGGATACTGTTGTGATATTTTGCCAAGCAAAACTGTATTAGATGCTGTGCTTGTTCTCCTGAAACGTTACTATGCCTTCCACCTGCAGTACCCCAAAGTTTATTCAGGTGCTTGGATTCCTGCAGCAAAATATATTGGGACCCATTTACTGGATGCAAATCCATCAATACAGATTGTTTTGCAAAAGGTTTAACGATTAAATTAATGAATTACAACAATAACATTCTTACATAATTGTAAATATCTGTAAACAAATTAAATAATTGAAAATTATGTGTTAAATCTTTGTTTTTATTGTGTATTTAAATAATTTATTTGAGGACATATACAGTTTAATTTGTGTCTTTTTGTATTGTAAAAATAAGTAAGCATTTAGCAAGCATTTGGAACCCCTATTTTCAGTGTATGAATAAAAACCACACTGCGGTGCTACTAATATAGACACCTCATGATCGAGGATAATCAATCAATCCCAGTGTGTTACTAATAATTCAGAATAAAGTTAAACAATTCATGTTTTGTACCAGCACACAATGACAGATATAGATCAGCTTCAGAAAAAGTATTATATATATAACATCCTATTGCAGCAAGCTGTAGCAAAAGCCTGCTTGTTTTTTTCTTTAGTCTTAAACATGCAAGGGACATTTTGTGTCATACTCTTTAAAATGTGGGAATATAAAAAAAAAAACGTGATTGTCAAATATCTACTGGTATCCCTTCTAGCCTTTTCTAGTCTGTTGCAATCCATTAAGTATTTGAATCCTACATTTCTGTGTAACACGGGCATTTATTAATATTACATTTCAGCTGCTAGTTCTGTATGAGGTCTAAATCGTTGGATTATATTTTCTGAGGTTCTGAAATTGTGTTGGCCAGTCCCCCAAGCTGTGTGTCGCATCGCAAATTGTAGAAACATGCTTATCATCTCCCTATGTAGGTCATTAGTAGACACTGCCTCCATAAAAGCACAATCTTGCAGTTTCACTGGACCTCAGAATGGAGCCAAATTGGGTCAGAGGCCATGCTAGTTAACTCGGGAGAACAACTAACAAAGACACTTTTATACTTAGACCAGTGTTCTAACACAGTGTTATACATTTCAGACTTTTAACTTGATTGGGCTTCAGACTGAAATCCCTTGCTTTTGGGTGACCATTTCATTGAAATTGACAAGATTTACATTTCATTTAAAAATAAAAATTTTGAATGCAATTAAACATGATTATCATCTTATATAAGTACACGTATCATATAATGCAATATTATATACAGTATATATATACACACTGTATGTTTATTTAAATGTTTATAGAAAATGCTCAGGAATACTCACTTGCAAATACAGTAGGCTCCATAATTATTCATACCCTTTATTCAGTGTAAATGAAATGGGGGAATAAAATTAAAACTTGACCCACCAGCTAATCGCAGTCACAATTTAATGGTGGTTGTATTTATTAGTAGAAGAAAGTGCCCACTTATGATAAATCAAACTGCTATTAAGTACATATTTCTAATTTGGTTTTAGTGGATGGGTCTAAATGTTGATTTAATCCCCCAAAGTTGGTTTAAAATATCAACAAAAAAGCAAGTTTACATTCATTATTTCTTGCTATATCAGAAAAACAGATCTGTCAAAAATAACTGCATTTTAATTTTAATATCCAAACTGCATTATATATTTGTAATAAAGTTCTTTGTTTGCAATTTTGATCTCCTTGTTTGTTTTCATAGTACTTTTGACAGGAAAGCAGGACTTCAATCAAAACAGATAAATAAATGCTTTTAAATAAAATAAAAATAAAAAAAAACCTTCAGACAACTGTGAATAAATGACTGTGTTAACATCTCTTTTGTCAGGTGCAGAACTCTGGGGCAGAAGGTTTTTCATTTTTCGCCCTCTGCAGGCAATAAGACAAAATGTCTAAAATAATAAAACAGGGCACCAGTGCGGTGTTTGCAAATAAACAGCACCCTTCCACAGTGCCCATTCAATGCGAATGGTTAATTGCCCAATAACCGATATTGATGCAGGCTACTGTTGTTGAAGCTGACACCCAGGGATCCTTCAAGCTGCTTGATGAGATTCTGGGATTAAACTCTTATGTTCTTATATAAAATAAATAAATCCCAATGCAAAAACTGAAAGCAAGCCTTTTATCAAAGTGTCATTTTTATTAACATTATATTTGACAAATGTCTCAGGTCTCAGTACGTAACTGAACGGCACAACA
>JAHFZB010000137.1:124596-140077 GCA_036884735.1 Huso huso
GGGTGTAATACAGGATAGATCAGCTAAAGTGGCATTTTATATGAAAGTGAAAGAGAGAGAGAGCCATCTGGTGGTGTGCCACATCTAGTTTCCTTTTCTTCAATACACTGCAATACACTGCTGTCCACTAGGCGGCGGTGGCACCTTACAAATAGGAGGAGAATAGCAGCCCTTCCACACAGACTAATCAGATAATACAAAATAATGCTTGAGTGATTGCAGTAGGGAGCACTGTGAATATTAAACCATGTGTATTTGAAGCTGCTCACCCTTTAGTAGACTGTGACGCACTTTCGGGACTGAAGTAAAAAGCCAGCGCCAGGTTTTTTTTACCCCCCTCCCGGGTATCTAGCAGCCCTCTCTCTCTCTCTCTCTCTCTCTCTCTCTCTCTCTCTCTCTGAGGATTGGGGAGGCTCTGCTGCGGCAGGGTTTGTGAGCTGTGTGAGAGCGGTAGTGGTGAATTTATCGCCATTTACTTATATATTTATTTATTATATATTTATTTAAACGTTTTT
Source organism: Huso huso (assembly GCA_036884735.1). Taxonomy (NCBI): domain Eukaryota; kingdom Metazoa; phylum Chordata; class Actinopteri; order Acipenseriformes; family Acipenseridae; genus Huso; species Huso huso. The sequence goes on from JAHFZB010000137.1 coordinate 125,112, forward strand.
TTAAAGTATTTTTCTATTCTTAGTACTTTTTAAAACGTTTTAGCCAGTGTGTGCCCGAATGGGCTCCCACTCCGGTGGGTTGGGGGCTTACTAGGCGCCACGGTTTTAAAAGTTTTTTCCTAAAATAATGATTCTGTTGAAGATGTGCTGCTTGTCAGGCGGGTGGTCGGTTTTGAAAAATCAAATCCGCCTCACGGATGAACAAAAACTATAGTCGTTTTTCTTAATCAAGAAAATCTGGTTAACAAAATTGTGGAAGAGGGATTTATGTTGAATGATTCTTTGGTAACTGTAACACCGTTATTCTCGCCTCTTTACCAAGGTAATATTGTCAAATATTCCCCTTTTATTAATAATTCATTAATTGAAAGAGAACTTTCCAGATACGGTAAAATAATGTCGCGATTAAAATGATTCCCCTTGATGTAAAAATCCAGAAATTAAACACGTTATGTCTTTTTAGGGAGACAAGTTTTGTACTACTTGATAACCCGAAAAAGTTTAAATGTAGCTTGGTTTTAATATAGAGGGCAGGGATTATGTTGTTTTGCTAGCACAGAGGTTTTTAAATGTTTTTCTTGGGGAACAGGGGCACCTTTAAACGGACCTGCCCCCAAGCTACAAACTGAAGAAGGGACAAGTAGTCGTAATGATGACGGGAGGCGGCCGATTTGTTCAGAGAGCGGAGGTAGAGGAGCCGCCGAGACCTGAGCATGACCCAGGAGGAAGAGACCGGAGGAGCCGGTACCAGCGCCGGCTGCAGCCGAACCGGGGCTGGCGCCCGGCCGACCTTGACAAGGAGGGGTGTGTACTGCAGTCATTAAGAAAAAAACTAAAAGAACATCTGCTGCTTGCCGACCGGCGGCGGGGAGAGGAGTCTGTGTGGGGGCCGTTCACGGTATCTCACGACAGCGGCGTAGGGTCTCAACCCTCGCTGTGGTGGAGCCGACACCTGGTCTGAAGGGCAAAGAAAGGCGGCCTCAACCCGCGGATCTCTTGTCTGAGGACTCGGTGCAGGAAGGGAGTGATGTTGGGGGGAAGATAGCCTCGGGGCTCAGGCAGGCCCTGTTGATGTCCCCCAGTGATGAGACTCCTCAACCTGCTGGGTCGGTGGCGAGATGCCGGCGCTGATGGAGATTCTGGCGGGCGAGGGAGGAGGAGGGCGGATCGTGAGGGTTCGGAAGAGGATGGATGGGAGGGCGGGCTCTCCACACCTCGCAGCTCTGACATCACGGCCAGCCAAAGGGGGGAAACTGTATTCACTAACAGAGATCAGCGACTTTCTCGAAAAAACAAAGGTAAGGCGAAAGACATTAAATCCTTCTTCCCAGACCAGAAACTGTTTTTGTGTTCTGCAGATTTAATTTTAAAAATCGACTATAATTGAGTTTGAACAGAAAAAAGGTTCAGACTTAAAAGTATGTCAGCTTAGTTCGGAAAACGTTAGCCATCTAAACATTTTTAATGGCTATTTTTATTAAGAATTTTGTTTCTTAACGTGTTTGTTATTTTGAATAATCTATTTTATCAATGGAAAATTATTTTAGGCTCTTTTACGTGAACAGGTGCAGGGATTTTAATAAAAGAGCACAATTATTGATTTTTTAAACAGTAAGCATTCAAACGTGATTTTATTGCAGGAGACACACCCAGACAGCAGTAATCAGTCTCACTGGCAGTCTGAGTGGAGGGGCGACTGCATTTTAAGCCACTTGTTCTAATTTTAGTGCTGGGGTTGCTGTTTATTTTCTCCAGGATTTGGGCGAGATTTTATCTATTGAGGAGATTATTCAAAGGTCGACTTTTAAAAGTACAAATAAAACACGCTGGTATTTTTATTGATTTTATTAATTTTATGCACCAAATGTTGGGGAGAGAGATTTTATTTTTTAAAAGCTCAGTCAGGTACTCAGGGGTTGCAGTACAGATAATTTCCTCGGTGGGGGAGATTTTAATTGTACTATGGATTTTAATAAAGATAGAAACCACGGGAACCCCATCCCCAATCTGTCAGGAGCTGGCCACTGTATTAAATACTTTTGACCTGGTTGACATTTGGAGGATTTTCATCCCACAAGTAGACAGTATACATGGATCAAATGCAATCAAATCAGCTGTCAGGGGCACGCCTGGATAGGTTCTATACTCCACAGCAGCATATTAACAAATTCATTAAAAGCAGTATAGCACCCAGTAGCCTTTCTGATCATCATTTGTTTCGTCACTGTTTCACTACCAATCCAATCACATTCAAAATCATATTGGCACTTTAATAACAATCTACTACAGGATAAAAACTTCACTGATTATTTCAGTTGTTTTGGAAAAATTGGCAAAATGAAAAAACTAATTATAGTAGTTTAAGACAATGGTGGGATATAGGAAGATTCAAATAAAACTTTTCTGTCAACAGTACACACTCAATGTCACCAGGTCAGTGGATGCAGTGGTCAGTGAGCTGGAGAGAGATTGTTGAGTTTGAGAGCCAGCTGGCCAGCGAGAGCAATGAGGGGGCGTATCGGGGCCTGCAGGAGAGGAGGCAGCCCTGGGCAGCCTGCTGGAGAAGAAGGTGAAGGCTCTCTGCTCAGAGCCCGCTTTACTGAGCTTAAAGATATGGACGCCCCACAGCCTTCTTCTTCGGCCTGGAGAGGAAGACACAGCGGAGCGCAAGACAATGTACTGTCTGAGGCTGCCCGGGGAGAGAGGTCTCCAGCCCTGCGGAGCTCAGGCGTGTTGCAGTGAGCTTTTTATTCTGATCTCACAAGGCTGAGGGCTGCGACCCGGGAGAGATGGAGCAGCCTCCCAGGGTCTCCCCAGCCTGGTCAAGGAGGAGAGCAGCGGACTGGACATTCCGTTGGCATTCCCAGAGTCACTGCGGCTGTGGTGCAGCTCTCCAAAGGAAGGCTCCCCGGACTGGATGGACTGCCTGCAGAATTCTACCAGAAGTTTTGAACTGTGTTGGTGAGGACCTGTACCAGGTCCTGCAGGAATGTGTCCGGGATGGGGAGCTGCCGCTGAGCTGCCGCGGGGCAGTGATAACACTGCTACCCAAGAAAGGAGACCCTGTAACATCAAGAACTGGCGCCCTGTCTCCTTGCTGTGCTCCGATTATAAACTACTTTCAAGACTCTCGCTAATCGCCTAAGACCAAGATTGGATCAGTGGTGCACACAGACCAGTCATACTGTGTGCCTGAGAGATCGATTTTTTGATAATTTGTTTTTATTAAGAGATCTTTTTAATGTATCCAAAGTTTTTAATGTTGATTTTGGTCTAATTTCGCTTGATCAAGAAAAAGCTTTTGATAGAGTTGACCATGAGCATCTGTTTCGTGTTTTAAAAGCATTTGGTTTTGGCCCTGTTTTTACTTTTTTATAAGACTCCTTTATCACAATGTTTTTAGTGTTGTGAAGATTAATAACAGTTTGACTGTCCCCTTCCCTGTGCAGAGGGGGGATACGGCAGGGCTGCTCCCTCTCAGGATGCTCTATGCCCTCTATAGAGCCCCTGTTACACCAGCTGAGGGGAGAAACTGCCTGGATTGGCAGTGCCAGCTGCACCCGATGCAACCCCTATTAAACTCTCCGCATATGCTGACGATCTCAGCGTGTTTGTTACAACTGACCAAGACGTCGCTGTGCTGGAGTCACGCATTATAATGTATGAAAAGGCAACCTCAGCACGAGTAAACTGGGCAAAAGTGAAGCTTTTCTTGTTGGCAGTTGGGAAGATACCCCCCCTCCTTTACTGCCTTCGTTTTTTAAGCTGGAGTAAACTGGGGTCAAACTTTTAGGTATTTATTTTGGGAATGAGCAATTCATGCAGCAGAACTGGGAGGGCTGCTGGACAGGTGAAGGGAGGCTGCAGAGCTGGCAGTGGCTCCTCTCGGCTCTCCTTCAGGGGCAGGTCCTCATCATTAACAATCTTGTCGCCTCCATGCTTTGGCATAAGCTGGTGTGCCTGGATCCTCCCCTGTTTTTGTTAAACGAAAACAGAAATGCCTGGTGCAGTTTTTTTTTTGGGCATCACTGGCTGCGCCCGGCTGTTTTGTATCTCCCCTGAAAGAGGGAGGGCAGGGGCTCATTGATATCCCTAGCAGGATGGCAGCGTTTAGGCTGCAGGCTGCCCAGAGACTGTTGTACACACCACAGCTGAGCTGGAGAGACCTGGCGCTTTGTTTGTTGCAGAAGGCTGGAGCTTTGACAGACATTTGTTTTTAATATCTCTTGATTGTTTTAGTGATGCAGGGTTGGAGGGTTTTTATAAGAATCTTTTAAATGCTTGGAGACTTTAAAGATCACAAGGTCAGAAGAATCACAGAGCACACAGTGGGTTTTTGAAGAGCCCTGTTTTTAACCCCATTTTAAATGCGGGTTTTAGCTCTGTTTTTTTATCCACTTTGTTTTTTAAAGCGGTTTTACTAAACTGGGGCATTTAATTGACTTTAATCTTTTAGTTGGAAAGCCAGCAGGTTTTAACCCCTGCACTGAATATTAGATCAGAGCGTTTCCTGGAGAAGGTGCTGAGTGATCTCCAGGCATCTCTCTGTCCGGCACTCTCCCAGTTTCTGAGCAGGTTTCTGGCGGAGCGTGGCTCAGAGCAGGAACCCCTGTTCCCAGTGCTGGTCTCCCCTTCAGTGACAGTGGAGGAGGAGGAGGAGCCGGCTGGAAGCTGCTGTCACTTAGGAAGGTCACTGAGGTGGCCTTCCACACAGTGAGAAAAGGCATTGTATGAGATCTGTGTGAAAACCAGACATTTTAATAAGCTGAAAGACCTGGTGGACACTAAGTGGAGGGCTCACCTTAGTGTCCCTGTTGATGAAGTTCCTGCCTGGAGGGTGCTGTATAAGCTTCCCTTGCCTAAGCCCCGGAGACCTGCAGTGGAGAGTGCTGCATGGCATTTTGCCAAAACCGTTATCTTAGCCGAGGTGGAACCGGGGATCAGTGTCCAGTGCCCCTTCTGTCCCGCGGAAGAGACTGTTTTCCATTTGTTTGTGGATTGCCCTCGGCTGCAGCCCTTTTTTTTGTTTTAGAGAACCTGCTGGCTTCCTTTGGGGGTTACTTTTACTAAAACTTTTTGTTTTTAGTGTAAAGTATAGTTTTGCACGGAGGGATAGGTGCTCATTGGTTAACTTTGTCCTTGGTCAGGCGAAATTAGCTATTTTAAAATCCCGAAAAATAAGATTTTAGCCACTGGTTTATAAATCCTGTTAGTGTTTTTAGGATCCTGATGGTCTCAAGGATCAAGATGGAATTTGCTTATTTTAAAATGGTGCCGACCTGGACAATTTTGAGAGACGTTGGTGCATTGGGGGGGTGTGCCGTGACTGAGGAGGGCAGCTTGTTATGCTCTTTGTGAGAAACTATGAAAGACTAAGATCTCATTGAACTGGATTTTTTGAACTGGGATGAGAAATGTTGGATTTGTTATGGGTTTTTTTTGCACCAGAGTTTTTTTTTTTTTGTTTTGGCTTTATTTAGTTTTTTAATTGTTTTCTAATTTATAGAATAAAGGGATTTTAAAGTCAAAGTCTCTCTCTGATCATAAACAGTGACCTGGTTGATTTAATAATGAGTCTAAAAGCAAAGCCGATGTAACGACTTACTGGTGAAAGCAACCAAGCAAGACAAAAAAAAATACGCTGATCGCCTGGGGCTCTGAAAAGCTTTGTAAAGACTGTATTCATGTTGTCTTTTTGAACAGAAAAAAAGGTTCTTCTTGTTCAATCTCGTTCCCCGCACTTCCTGCGTGACGTCACAGGGTGGATGGAACACAGATGGATCACATTAGTTTACTGTAAAGCTACGTCTTAGCTGGTGCTTATCTTGGCGAGCCGAGTTCAAATCAGCATGAAGTTTTAACATCGACTCTCGTGTAATGGAAATCATTACCAAGTTTGCGGATCTAAAATAAATAATACAATGAAGCACGTTACAGGGGTTGTACCAATCGCCACCAGCAGCTCTCAACACAGTTATTATACTGAACGAGAGAAGCTGTCAAACAACACTTTTTATTAAAGTTACCCTCGATGGAACTATTTATTTGCAATGCACTAAAAAAAAAAAAAGCTATTGGCTTCAGTAAATAAAGTTAAAGTTCAGGGTGGCTGGCTGATCTAGATAATATCACATTTAACGTTGCATATGAATATTAGACATGTTTAATAATTTGTTCCTCTGATTGTGATTTTTTCTTCAGGCTGAAAATAAGAAAGAAATCTTATATAATACTACTGGAAGGGTGGTGGGTAATTCACTGACACACACGGGAGACACAAGTTTTATTTGCAAACACCGCACTGGTGCCCAGTTTTATTATTTTAGACATTTGTCTTATTGCCTGCAGAGGGCGCTGTTGTCCAAATACGAAAATGAAAAGGGAAAAGAAAACACAGTAATAAAACTACAAAACACAAAGTGCAACTTACGCAGGGTCCGGTCAGCCGGTGTTGCGACCTGCGCGCTCCATATATATATATATATATATATATATATATATATATATATATATATATAGATATAGAACGCTCTGATCGACTATGTTCACCTACCATCTCTTTTCCAAACCATCAACTTTTCATTCTTTCCTTTCTGTACTTGATACTTTATTTTGTACTTTTATCTCGTCCTGACCTGCTCTCGCTTCTATTTCTTCTCTCAAATGAGATCCCCACTCTGTTTACAGCAACAGACATCCCTCCTCAAGCCGCCCTCCTACCCGGTAAACGCCGCGCCAGGCTTCCCGCTGCAATAATCCGCCCTCACCAATCAAACCCGTCCGGAAAAAATAATTGCCCAGCCCTTCGCACATAGTATTTGTCGATTACTACCTCCCACTAAACTGCCCAATCAAGGCCAGAGAACGGGGATAACACCGCAGCTACAGACGAGTGTTTACAGTGAAATGGCTAGTACAATTTCTTCCCTAAAAAAAATTGTGTGTGTGGCAGAATCAGCCAATCACTTTTTTTATCTGTAGAGAATAAAATTGTAGGAAGCAGTACAACATTTAAAAGAGGCAGTTTGTCAGTTGTACTTTACTATGCATACTAATCGTTAGGGTGGTTTTACAATTGGCAATTATTACTAGCAATTACTTCTAGCAATAGTTGCTAGCAATTAATTGCCAGCACATTTTTTAATCAATAATTTCATGGCACTGACAAATTCAATACATTTCTATTGGGTATTTAGGTATATACTAAATATATGTTACATTTTATAGTGGTGTTGAATTTCAAATTGATAGCATATCTATGCAAAGTAGGTATCCTTTGTAGCTCCGCACCTCGGTACAGGCAGCAGTGTGGAGTAGTGGTTAGGCTCTGGACTCTTGACCGGAGGGTTGTGGGTTTAATCCCAGGTGGGGACACTGCTGCTGTACCCTTTGAGTAAGGTACTTACCTAGATTGCTCCAGTAAAAAAAACCCAACTGTATAAATGGGTAACTATGTAAAAAAATAATGTAATTGTATGTAAAAATAATGTGATATTTTGTAACAATTGTAAGTCGCCCTGGATAAGGGCATCGACTAATAAATAATAATAATAATATGATATTTGCCCTAAATGTTACATACAATCTCCAGATCTATGTTTAAAACAACAAATATAAAAATAAGTTGTAATACTGTAACATACCCTTGTTATGTGAATCCGATTTCCATTAATCAACACCCTATCAAAGAACTTACAACCACTGGCCTATGCCCTTTAACATCTGTTCAACAAGACATTTGCTTTGGACCTTCAACCCCTACTGTCATAAACACAGGCACATGCTGGTATAAACATGGTAAGAGATGGCCCCATTTCCCTACAGAACCGTGTGTGCATGCGGCAACATATGTATGTTGCAGGCAACATGAGATTTGCCATATAACCTTACAAAAAATAAATAAATTAGAAAACAGGAGAAAAAAAAAAAACACGCTTCCGGTATCTGATTGCAACGTGAATGACACATATTACTACTTTGCATATTAAAAGTAGTGAAATACAAAACTTGTAAATATCTCTTTTTTTGCCGAAATACAGCACTTTTATTAATACAGTATTTAATTATGATGTGAAACTTCTGCCGCAGTCTTTCTGATATTTCTCTTACTGGCAGCACAATTTGTACCGGCAGAGAGAACTTAAAAAAAAAGGCTGGCACTAGATTTACACTGGTTCTAGTCACTCTGCAAGTCATTTTTTTTGTGCAGTTATTTGTGATAGGAAAACAAAACTGACAATGTTACAAAACTTAGTAAGACACTACCCAGAGGGTAATAAAAGGCTCTTTAGTAACATTACTGTTGTGTTTTGTTTCCTTTCTGAAATTGCCCCTGAGGAAACAGCTGCGATAAAATAGGTGTAAATAAGAAGAAGAAAAAAGGATGGGTTTCAATTAGGCCTTGACTTTCCCCTCAATCATTGATCATTTTGTAATTAAAATTAACTTTTCATCTAAATTTCAAGGCAAAATTCAGGCCTTATTGACACCTGTCATTGGACAAAAAACAAATCTAAATTGTACCTTCCTGCAAGTGATTTTAAATGACCTCACCGGAGTTAAATTTGCACTTGGGAGACAGATGAGCTTGGGGAAAAATATAAATAAAAATCAAACAAAACAAAAATACACGCTAAAGAAATGTGAAAACTAAATTAAGAAAATTACCTTGTTTGTTAGACATTAACTTACTGTTGAGCAGGTTGTCTGTAATGTAGACAAAGAATGGCTGAATGCACACAATCAGTACTTTTCAAGAGCAGACGACAGACAACTGCCATATCAGTAGTTGTTTCAAGGCAAGCCATGATGCCACAAAAGCTCATTTTAGAACAGTTACCTTAAATTAAGGCATGCTTGGTGAGTGGTTAAAAACAGGCTTGTAACCTTGGATAAAGACGTCTGCTAAATAAACAAATAATAATAATAATTGAGATATACACTCATTTCCAAAATAAATAAATACAAACATCTACTGGTATTGTAATGTTATTGTACCCAAGGCTTAATTACTTGTGATTACATATTTGACCTTGAGGAATGAATGTATTATATAGATGACGATTTACAGCTACGGGTTAAATATTTTATAATTTAATAATAAGCGCGATTCACCTTCGTCCACAAGGTAGTATCAGCTACATACAACCTTTTTTAAGATGATTAGCATGACATCCAGAAGTGTGCCTAGCACTCTGAAAAGGTGGATTGGGCGATCCATCCAGACATTCCAGCTGTGGTCTGAAAGGAACCAGAGGCCAAGGTCCCTGCAGGTGTGTGCTTTATATAGCTCTTAATTACTCGCTTCTGCAATGGTTTGCACCTTGTAAGAAGAGATGTAAAGTTTTTGAGGGTCAGCAATTGCCTAAAGCACAAGTCTAAATCCTTACATCACATTATAATGTTTGCACCCGCTTAATGTCCGGAGCCCCCAATTCTGTGCTCTTTCATTTGAATGCATTTCAATATAAATGAATGGATTAATATTTGGCGGTGAAAATTTGATAGCGGTGCAGAACACCAGGTGAACCCCATTCTTTATATATGGCGATTTTAGCAGCCTCTAAAATCAGACTTTACAGCTGCTAAACACGACTGACGGCAGCATATGGGGGTTTTGCACCCGCAAATCACTTTGTGCATAAGAATAATACTGGTCTTTAATTGAGAATACTGCAATGGACCAAGTTGAGTTAAAACCTTTAAAAACTAAGGAATGTGATAAAAAAAAGGAGACAAAATAAAATTGGAAACCAAAAACATTAATGATAGTGAAAGAAGGTACTCGTTTTATAAAACCCCAAGGTAGTATAAATGTGCAAAATGTAAAAGGTTAGAAGTATTCAGAAGGACACACAAGTTAAATGAGGTTAAAGTTGGTTTATTCATTGTCTTGTTTCAAAAAGTTAGAAAGCTAGCCAGTTGTTAAAAACATTATTCCAAGTTTATGTCTGAACACCATTTCTCTCAACAAACAATTTTCTTGGTTATTTAACAAAACCCATCAAGATATTGTAGGGTCTACTATAGCAGAGCCCCATTCTCTAATAACCAGGTACAGTAAAGGACTCCTCGGGTCTGCTGGCTTAACACTGAAACATGAACATTGAAAACAGAAACAGGAAAACCCCTGGCAATGAATTACAATTTCAGAAATAAGAATCTCATTAACACAATCAGTTTTACTGGTGCCACTGCAATTGTCATATTTAGAAAAAAAATGGACACTCTGGGGTATAATTCTCAAGGTTGTTTTTTGTTTTGTCTTTTTATCTTTTAAAATAATTAAAATATATATATATATAAAACAAAATAAACAAACACCTAATAATTTTACAAAACTACTAAGTAATATAAACAAAGTTTTTTTTTTTTTACATTCTCAAGCCGTTCGTCTGTTTTGGAACAACAATGTGAAATTTATCACCTTTCAAAAATAGAAAATTCTTTGAGAATGTGCCCAGTTTGACCATTTTTTTTATGTAAATTTCCACAATTATTAGTTTCAATTGCATGGAATATAATATAACCATTTCTGCTATTATAAAATAATAATAATAACAGTTAGTGAAGTATTTTTTGTGTTTATATTTTTCCAACTAACAGTGAACCAACCTTGGCTTGAACTGCCTTTTACAAAACAAATGATTTTGTTGTATAATTCTGTAAATACTTCCATTTTGTTATTTAAAATAAAACTGGTTATATTTAAACATCAGAACAACTCTACACCCCATACAAACCGGTAGTGTTTTGTCTCAGTGCTGATAACACAGTTGACAGCTCCATAGCTTTCAAACTGGCAATCTCTTTGACTGTACACAGTGCAAGTCCTGGGGGAATACACGCACAATCTTTTAGAAACCTAGACAAACAGAAAATAAGCAGGGATTTGTCAAAGAAACCAGTCCACAGCATCAAACTGCTTCTTTTCCTATCTGAAATTCAATGAACTTGTTAAAACGGACTAGTTTAATTGCAGAGATGTGGAGGACAATCAATGGAGTTGTGTATTTGGCAATGATATTTTAATGACAATCAGCTGAATTATAAATGTTTTCAGTGGCTAAACGACTTGAAAACAGCTGATTATTTCACTGATTCACCACTAATGGTTATTTAGCTCTTACAACCTTTACATATTTTTCAGCCCATTGCATAATTTCAATAAACTAGTATTTTGAAATAAAACTATAAATACAAAACAGCCACGATCTAATTTCTGGCTGGGCACGTTTATTTCATTTGCATTTGAATTGTCCATAACTTCAAAACACCCAAACCCTGTCCTCTGCAGAAGGCACAAGCTGAAAAATCTGTCTACTTTCGGATTACGCAAACCGATCCAGACATTGAAAATTAGTAATTCAAAAACAACTATGCTAGAATAGACTAAACCTCAACACAGACCATCCTTTTCAAAGCACTCACTTGTCTAGGGAAGAGGTAAGGTGCATCCGCTTCTACAACTATTCTGTCCAGTGGTATCCTTTTCACCGCCTCTTTGGTTTGGACAGCGTGAGAGTAGGAGACCATTGCACTGAACCCCATTGAAAGATTAGGAAACCTCGAGAAAAGGCTTGATCACATCATAGCTGTTTGTGAAGCCGCCTGAAGCAAGAAACATGCAGCATTCAAAATGGATTACACAAACTGTTCTCCAGAACAGCCTACAAGGTCGTGCCTTTTTGGCGGGTTTCTTGTGAGACAGCTATAATTTGTGTTACAGTATATCCTGTGAAATGTAACCTGAACCACAAACCTCAGGCCAGCGATTATGTGTATTTCCACAGATGTAAAAGTACAGATATTAGCACTATGGGGTCACTGGACACATTATGAAACCCTGAACACAGCCCTGTGTTCAGACTTTTTGATTAAACTTGTTACCTGAATGATACAGATTTTGGTGAAAACTGTGACCCTCTTCTGAACCCCTGTTCCAATGAAGCTGTAATCTAAAACATTTTCCATTAAAATCATCCTAGGTGTCAGGTTTAATAAAAACGTCTGAGGCATTGCTGTGTTCAAATTAACCTTCGATGAATTGAGTTGTGACGGAATGACTTATTTTATAACCATTCTCCTCCAGACTGTGGTTTTTGTTTTTCAAGCTAGTGACTCGGAGGTAATTTAGTTGTGTTGGCTACCTGTATATCTTGTAGTCCCTGGGCACAAGCCTCTTCATAATCTCAAACAAGTCTTCATCAGCATTCCTGCAGTGTATAACAAGGGGCTTCCTCATAGATACCGCCAAGCGGAGCTGCCTCTCAAACACCTAGAGAAGACAAACAAGACACCTTGCATTAAATATTACCTCACCAGCTTTGGTGTAAGAAAACTTCACTATACAAAATAGAAACTTTACTCCAATTGAAAGCCTACAAGAAAAAACCAGCAGGAATATAGTGCAGTGCAGTACTGTATGTTATGAATTTAAAAGGTAAAGGGGTTCTATCATGTCTTTTAGGAGTTTTCTTGATACGGAAAATCATTAAAAATTGCAGGTACAATTTATTATCTGTCAACTCCCTGGTTCCAATTGGATAACCAAGGTTTTACAGTAGATCAAAACACTGACTCACACAAATAAGATGATCATTTACTATACCTGTTTTTGCTTTAAGACTTCTGTGCTGCACCTGTGTGAATAGTCCAGTCCCATTTCGCCAAACGCAATGCTTTGGGGTGTCTCATAGCATCAATTATGGCTCTCTCGTGTTCTGCTGTATAGTAACGAGCAAAGTGTGGGTGACAGCCAAAGCCCCCAAACTTTCTCTTCCCTCAGCAAATCTTCCCAGAGACGCTCTCTAATGATGCGACGGGATTACAAAAATCAGCAATGCAACCTTCGAATTCCACAGGAAAGTGCTGTGGTAGAGGTTCCGGAATGCAGCAAAGGTCCCTTTATAAGCCAGCTTGGCATACAGCCTATCCAGATGGCAATCGTGTCAATAAAACCGTGCTGCCGAGGTCTTGTGGATGTGTTGGAAATCGTATGCGGTGTAGAATTCAATGAGGTGGAACTATTGCCCTCAAAGGTTGAAATATCAAAGATTGAATTAGAAGAAGCCACGCCGGAGTCTAAATTCCTCCAGGTGCCTTCTTTCGCAGCAGCCAGAATAGTCAAAAGAATACGACTGGGAGGCCCTTTGATAAAAAGAGCCAGCATTCCTGGAGTTATACAGGCAAAGGGTACTGACTCTGTATTTCAGAGAGCCAGTAGAAATCATTGCAGGAGCTGCTTTGATAGCCACGCCCCTGTTCATCATGCTGGATGATGCAGTGGGCGTTTGGTGTCTACCACGCCAGTTCTCTGGTTGACTGGTCCACAGGCTCATACAGGAAGGCAGAGGGTTCCCCATATTCAAGCGCTGGAGGTGAATCATCGTATTTTCCTTTCTTCAGGCTGCTCGTAACACAATCCTCGTTTGTGAAAATGTCACTACAGTGACCGGGTCATCGACATCCGACCGATCAGCTCCATCTGATGATTCCTGGCCTTTCAATACAACACTCTGTTGGACAAATGCAAAAGAATGTGGTTTAAAGTCAATATGATGTCTTATAGACCCAGAATGGGGGACCTAGCCATGTTCTTGATGCTGAATTATTGGAATCCTTTTAGACTTCCAAATTTTCAGATTAATCAGCTTTTATAGGAACTAGACAATCATGGAAGGGCGAATGGTCTGCTCACGTTCTACATTAAATGGTTAAGTTTTCCAAGTGTTTTCTCAATAGTGTGGTAAATAGGGGAAGGATCATATCTTTAATTAAAAATTTAAACAAGGAAAGTGTCAAGGAAAACTGACAAATTCATGTGCTCTTTCAAAGGCTCCAGGTGATTTTTTTTTCTGCATGTCTTTTCCAAACGCTGCAGAGATGGCTTTAGGTATATGACTTTCAATCCATCCTCGCTAAACTGAGCACAGGTTACCTAGGATAAAAAAAAAAAGTATAGTAAATGGCTCAGTGGTCCAAAGCAAGGGCTGGATACCAGTAGGATCCCAGTTCAAATCCTGGCTCAGCCACTGACTCACTGTGTGTGACCCTGAGCAAGTCACTTCACCTCCTTGTGCTCCATCTTTTGGATGAGACTTAAAACCAAGGTCCTATTGTAAGTGACTCTGCAGCAGCAGCAGCAGTTGATGATGCATAGTTCACCCCCGAGTCTCTGTAAGTCGCTTTGGATAAAGCGTCTGCTAAATGACTCAATAATAATAATGGTATTAGAACACCCCATTGTTTCTGTAGTTTTGATTTGTTGTGCATATAAAATCAAACCACAGTAACTCAATTTTGGCAAATTGTCAAAACAGGCAAATTAGTGATTAATTTAATTTCTGACTTTAATATGCCACAAGCAATTCATTTAAAATAGTAAGAGAAAAGGATCACAGCCACAAATGGTAAAACGCAGGAGACTTTTTAGAAGTTGTTTAAGACACCTAATTAAAGCACAAAGTGGTCTGACATTTTCACACAGGAGTGCCTATTGTTTCTATATATTACTGGCTACTGACCGAAAATCAAAATTCTTTCAACCTGCGGTTTTCATGCAGGCAGGTATATAAAGGATATCAATAACAAATATTGATGTGTTCCAATACATTTGCACACTACTGTATCTTACTGCAGTTTCTACCAGATATACTTTCTTTGTGGGGCTATAAAAAAAAAGCTCCCTGGTAATCAGTATGGCTCTATTAGTCAAAAATGTTATACAACTGTGGTTTGCACTTATTACCCAGGGGTCCATATCCCTGGAGAAATGATAAGTAGGTCCCCTATGTAGGTAAGTATGTGTGTATGTAGCAGACCTTATACAATTGTAATGAAACATGCTGTTTAGCATCATTTAGAGTATAAGAATGTTATGTAGAGAAATGCTCATTGGATTTTGATTGGTTAGGGCATTCCTCCTTGAGAATATTAGAATGTGGGATTATACAGAGGCACCTGTA